>OY804258.1:21236574-21276574 GCA_963680825.1 Meiosimyza decipiens | reverse complement strand
GTTACGATAAACTGAAACCATGTTGAGTGCCTTGCATATTTTGATTGTAGTTTTGTGAAATGCGGTTTATACATCATAAATGGGAAAATATTTAATTTGAATATTTCTAATCTAAAGTTAATTTAATTTTTTAAAAAAGTTAAGTCAATCAAATAAATCATGTTATATATTTTTAATAGCGACAGAACAGAACAGAACGAAATCTTACAGTTTTCCTGCTCCGCAAAATCACATAAATAATTTGAATGAAATTTACATTGAAGTCTGTCCGAACGTTTAGATTGAGATGGCAAAGTCTGCTGAGTCTATCCTCTCTGACTTAACATTAAAGCAATTTCCCAAAACATTTTGAAATGTCAAATGTCGGAATAAGCATTTCTTAAATTGTATACGAAAATTCTTTTTCAACAAAATACATGCCACAATAAGATGTAAACCCACAATGTCTTCAACAGAAGAATTTTTTTTTTAAATAAAACGTGCTAACTGTTTATTCTCGTACCGAATTTCTGCCAAAAAAAAATCCAAAACTTATTGTAAGTTAAATAAATAAACACTTACGTCAAATAAAGCGTTTATTCGGTAGGTAAATTGGCATCACCTGTATGTTTAAATGAGTGGAACGCAAAAAAAAGCATTTTATAAAAAAAGTCAACAACACACACAAAGCACCTCTTTTTCAATGTGAAGTGGCCTAAAAAGGGTCCCATTTTTAGTACCATAGCAACAAAACGACATCTTTTTTTCATCTTCACAATACCACAGCACACACACACACACACTCTCATTTCTATGCTGTCAAGTTCCGAATGGTTGTTGGGAGGGAGAAAATTTATAAATAAAACAGCGAGGTTCGTTCATAAGCTTTTCCCTCTAGTCCGCTAAAGTTTAATTAGAAGCGAAGCACAAAAGATGCTTGCTTTACCAAGGGTGCTTAAAAGTGACCAAATCTGATGTGCTGCGCGTGGTAGAGGTGTAACGTGATAGACAGAAGAAAAAAATAGAAATAAAATCTCAAAAAAGTCAGTAAAGTGGTAATGTAATAAGGTGTCGTTTGGTTACTGGCGTTGACACTAATTTGACCGCACTTTAATGGCAATCTGCTGAGGTAAATAAAAAGGGTTGAAGGTTAGCAAACTAAAATATTTAAATTGGCCAGAAGGTGGTAACAATTTAGTGTGACAATTAACATTTTGCACCAAAGTTTTGTCATTTATTTCATTGGATTACTATTGAGGAAGAAATGATAACATTCTTAGTTTTGGATTACATATTTTGTGATAAAATGTTATGTGATTTAAGAAAAATGGATTTAAGAAAATTGTAACCATATTCAATAAGAAAATATATTAGCCATCAAATCGTACAATTATTATATTCTGACTTTAGAAACTGAAATTTTGACATGCTTATATAGGGTGTTTTTTCAGGGTTTTACACTTTCTAGTTAGGATGAAAGTCAAAAATTTCAACAAATCTAACAACATAAATTTTGATGTTGAATCCAAAATTAGTATTGAATTTTTTTAAATGGTTTGAGTTTTGAGATAAATGGGATCAAACGGGTCAAAAATTCCAATTTTCAGGAACTTTCTGAATTCACAAAAATAAAGAAAACGCAAGATTGCTTGATATCTACAAACATCATTTGATCACTGTGTACAGTTGCTAGGACACAAATTAACCGTGCAGACATTTTACGAAAACTTCATGCAGCACAATAAGCTATAAATAAATAAAAAATTAGCACGACTTAGTTCATGGAATTTACCCTTTAATAGATTTGAAGCGAAAAACCACTTTATGTTACAGAAAGCCTTGAAGTGAAAAAAGTAAGAAAGTGAAACAAATTTCCCATAAGCATTTTAAAGTTTTCAGACACTACAAAATATGCACCCTACTCGTATAAAGCACTGCGAAAATTACCAGCTTAGTTAGCAAAAAAGTTATGGCAGCAGAACGCATTAATTTTCTTAGCTATTCGTGCACAGCAATACAACTTTTGGTCCCATTCATTTGTTAAGTACTCGCTGTCACTAACAACATTATGCATTAATTTAAATTTTCTTTTTTTTTCCAACTCCAGCAAATTTTCTCTCATGCGATTTTAACAACTTGTGAATAAAGTGCCACATGGTTGACACATTTTTCGAGAATCCCCACTATTATGCAAATTCATGACACAAAATGTTGTTCCATTTAATTGTAATAAAAGAAAAATGAATAAAATGGAAGGATGAAAAATAAGCAGAGAATAAAATAGTGCAATAGAATATAACAACCAAGTGAAGAAGTAATAATAAAAGATGTCAAAAAAACAATTTATTGTAAGATAGAAAAAATGTTGTAAAAGATGTTAGAAGGCAAGATGTGCAGAGTAGAAAAATTAAGGAGGACATAAACTAAATGTTTATGGCAAGTGCTATAAATTCGCTACATTTTTAGTGATGCAAAACTGCATTTTTTTTTTTAATAGAAAGGAAGATGGATGCACAACAGAAAATAATTAAGAAAGCTATGCTGGGTCAAGATCGTTTATGTTAAAAGCAATTTCTTAGCTGTTAAAAACTTTGCTATCTAAAATAAGATGCTTATGAAATTTATGTCAGCGCAAACTTATGAAAATGAGTACAGCAAAATTTTAGCAAAGATTTGAGTAATTAATATGCAAACGTCAAGCTCTTGAGACAAATGTATGCGTGCAAGGAAAGAAGACGAAACAAGGGTTGATTGTAGAGCATGTAATGTAACAGGACATAAACTTAATCGTCTTCCAGTTAGAAAGTTGATAAGGTGATTTGACGGACTTTGAGAGAGTTAAAGTGTTAATCTAAACTGTGTATTGTCTAAAGCTAAGCATAATAATTTAATTTTATGTAGAATTAATACGACTTTTTCTTCTAAAGTTCTGTTAGAAACAGAAAAAAAAGTTCCAAGAAACTTTAAATTTTTTATGCTCTCATAAACTGTGTTTTTATTGTAATGGAATTATTTTAAATTGAGCATACACTCCTTAGCAAGGATTGATCTTCATGTAAATTTACAAATCAAGCTTCAAGAAACCTAACAACAGAATGGAACGGTTGTAATTGGTATTCTTAGCATATGTTCCGTTTAGCAAAGCAAACAATTTTTCTAGGTTAGGTTAGGTAGGAGAGTCAGTTACGAAAGCCGACTCACTTAGACCAAATGTGATCCATAGTGATACCACAGTGTGTCTGCCTATACCCTCTCATTGAACCAACCAGATTTCGTAATGAAACTAAATAGCTAACCTATACTAACATGGCTAAGGTCATCCAGGTCATCAAATAAAAACGAACCAAGTGCCTTATGACGTTTTATAGCAAGTGGGGGCAGGAGCAGAGAATATGTTTAGTATTTTCCTCTTCTTCCACATATCCACAACTTCTACAGAAGTCAAAGGACCTAGCACCTAATCTTTCCGCATGTCTGCCGATGAGGCAGTGGCCAGTTATGACTGCGACAACTGACGAGACACTATGTCTAGTACGAGAAATTTGTTCTGACGAACGCTTAGCATCCCAAAAAATTTGTCCAGCGAATTGGAAATTTTTTGTTGATGTTGAATTATGATCACTCAGTTTCATGTTGAAAACCTTGAACCCGATTTTCTCAAAATTGAAACCCATTATTTAAAAGCTTGTAACTTTTCTATTTAGGGACTGTTTTCTTTTGGTTAAACAAGGATTTGTTTTAATACTTGTAATTATCTTTGGGTTAAATCTCAATTTTAGTTTCTGGCAAAATAAGGTCCTTTATGCAGATTGCATATGATTTGATTGATTCTAACTGGAGGCATTTGAACACTGATCTTCAGTTTGAGAAGCGAGCCAAGCTTTCGTGTAACACAAGCCAAATGCAGCAATGCGTTACTAAAACATTAAACGCGCCCACTTTTCGTTTTTTAAATTATATGTAGCAGTCAAATTATTAGTTTTAAGACACGCATGGGTCAGGTCAATCAGTTATTTTCTGACTACAGACTACAGAGTGTTTCTTACGATTTTGGGTTTAGTTTTTTTTAGTTGTGTTTATAGTTGGACACAAGGACAACAATCGCTAATCGCGTTAGATGGATGTTTTTTCCTCAATCATGCCTTGACGGTTAAACGAATTTGAATGAAACTTTGTGGATGCATAGTATATGCTATGGACCAGAACACAGGCTTCCCCAAATTTCAAAGCTCATTAAGGTTTATATTGCTCTAAATTACTTGTGCAAATAGAAACAAAGGTAGCGGAGCAGTTAAAGTTTTGTTTTTGTAAGAATTCGAGTTTGTTTTGAAAAAATGGGAAAGAAAGAAACAACGAAATATTTATGTGAGAGATATGGTACGAGATCGACATAAGATTGAACCAGCACTCAGTACAACTAAGAGCTTGGCCGAAATTCTTAAATCCACACGGGCTGAGCCGCGGTTTATAGTCAGTAAAATAATGTTAAGTGATGCCACTTGAGCCTACAACTTACAATTTTTCATAATTTTTTCTATGCAGAGTTCAATTCGTTTAATAGAAGTTCTCTGCAAACAGATATTTATTTATTTTAACAACAAACTTTAAGGAAATTTGTGGTTTTTTAACCTTAAGACACTTAGTTATGAATATCCAAGAAAAATGAAAGAAAATGGTTTTACAGTTTTCAGCATGGGGTTGGAGTTTGAAAACAAGACAATGTTGGCGAATACTTTCTTGTTTCAAAATTTGATATTTTAATTGAGTACAATTGCCTTGACACACCTCTTTTTGACATTTTCTATTGAAACAATTACACATTGCATTAAATACTTCATTTGTTGTAATTTTATTTAACAAAAATTCTTATAAAAAGCTGCTGGCAACACTGGCACAAAAAAATACATAAAATTTGGCACGTCAGCCTTAAGAATGTTAAAATATAAATCCATTTTGCGGCGCATAAATTCAAATAACATTATAATGTAAATTCTCAAACATACCCAATTCGCGCTCCTTTCATTTGTTCCTTACACGAATCAACGCTTCCACTCCTCAGCTACTACACTGTTTGCATAATTTAGAATATTCGTACATTCAAGACTTAAGAATTCAGGTATTTCCGTTATAAGCACACGGTCACAGTTGTCAGAGGGCAATGCGTACGGTGAGGAGTAGCTCTTGGGAAGCGTTAGTTGTTAGTCTGTTGTTTGTTCGGTTTGTTGTTTTGGTAAAAACACGAATGATTCTTAATGTCTTGCTAGCGTTTCTTCATCCTGCCAGACAGTCGTTCACCTTTAAGAGTCACGTGTTATCGATTAGTGGTTAAACATAGGCACACACACAGTCACACAAACACTTTCAAGAGTGGTGGGTTTTTTCTTGAGAGAAAAGTTATTGTTATGTGTGAGAGTATCTGTTGCGAAAAATCGATACTTTGCTTTGGTGGTGTGGTCGATGGATGCAACCCTTTTCTTTTTGGTGAACGATAATTTGTTGGTCTATTCGATGCGAAAAGTACAGAGTTTTTGATTTAAGAAATTTTTAGTTGTTTGTTTCTTCGAGTTTAACATTTTTTAATCGATACTTTTTCCAAAATATAACAATGATACTTTTTTACCTAATGACATGCCCCTATTTATATTCTTGTAAAGTAAACAATGTTAACAACTTAACAAAAATAGAAGAAATCAACATTCAAGAATGAAAGCAAAACATAAGAAATAAACCCACGACCGCTCTCAAACGAAATAACAAAACAAAAACACATCCTTGTAGCCTTCACTCGACACCAATTTCTGGGCATGACGCTGAAATAAAAAAAATCCTCGTTTATATGGGTACGTTTACCAAATGGATACATAAAATAAAAATTATGTTTATATTTATTTCTGTATACACTCGTAATTTCAACATAAACACATGCGTAAAATATAATTTTTATGTTTTGTGTATTCCATTAGGATGTCGCCACATTCCTGCTCGACGACTCACAACAAAGGCCCGCTGCTGAGAGGTTGACTTCCTTTTGTATATAGAATACTCATACGTTAAATGTAAACTGTTGTGAAAACTTGCCAACATAAATCGGCATTGGCTGTTGGATTTAATTTGAAGGTATTTATGTTTATACATTTTATTTTTGTTATTCTTTTTTTCAATAACAAAGTTTTCTTAATGTTTGCTATTTTAGGGGGTTGCATTTTTCACGATATTTTTTTTATTTTGTAGGTTCAAATTTATTGTTTTTTTACAATTTAATTGCATTTAGCACGAACATCATAAAATAATTTCTATGAAAATCGTAAGCAACCGATTAAGGTGACGATAACCAAGTTTTAATAATTTCCAATTATTCGCGCTTCATTCCGATAGCGTACAAATAACAACAAATCAAAAGGTAATTAGGCTCAAATGACGAGTACGCTTGCCTAATTCAATGAAATTGTAGGTGATAATAAATAAATTTATTTAATTATTTTATTTACTATAATAGCGAAAATTTGCTGCATAATAAAGTAATTAAGAATGTAATAAAAGAACTTGGAAAAAAGACAATAAAATAATGTTTACGTGTTAGATAAGTAGGAAGATATTTTGTTAGCACTATAACAACTTTTTACTAAGCTTTTGTTAAAATATTGGAAATTTAGAATTAGTATAAATTTAGTACTAAGTCAAGTTTCTTGAAAAAAGTCGTTACGTTCGATGTATGTTATTCCCACGATTACAACAATATGTCCTTGAATGTTCTCTAAATCCTGCAAATGTTCTCGATTTAAGGTTATTTTCCTAAAAATATTTTCGATTTAGATATTGAAAAGTAAGCACCTTATACAGTAGTAACTCGTTTCTTGCACGCAATGAAAACCGGACCCGGTGCAAGTTTTGAGGTAGTCCCAAGTGTCGAGTTTTTTTTTTAATGAAATAAAAGAACATTTTCAAATGCTTTAACATCTGATTTAAATATTGTATTTGAATTCCAATACACTTAAATAGTAATCATATGTTTCATGAGGAATTAAAGTAGTTTAAGATATTGGTTTGTTTTATAAAGACACGTTTCTGTAATATTAGACTACTCCTAAGCCTGTGGAGAGTCATGACATAATAAAGGAAAGCATTGCTTTGTTCCGGCCATTCTAAACATATATTGAAAACTGATACTTCTCTTTCTAAGTACTGAGTATTACGTCGCTAGTTGCTTCATTGCCAGTGAGGTCATCACTAGAGTAGTGTTTTTCATTCCGAGCGGTGAGGACCGTAGCAGATTCAGCAACCCAGCTCTCGATTTCAGGTTGAGATAATTGCTGCAATAGTTCGATTTCACGAAGCAAAGTTGAAATGAATTGAATATTTGATGTATCATCAGCTAGCTGCAACCGTAAAGCAGAAAGAGGAATTTCATCTTCTTGTATCCGATCATATAATTTTGCAAAAAGTTTTTGAAACGAAGATCAAACTGAAGATGCATTGAGGTTATTCCACGCATTAACCAAGCAGCATATTCAATAGTTTTGCCACGACCAACAATGTAACTAAGAAGGCTCTTCTTGTAGTTCAGTTTTGTGAGTCTTATGACAATCTGATTCATGGGCTGTATTAAAGCTGTACAGTTTGGAGGAAATCACATTACTCGCACAAATGAATGAGTCTAAATTTTTCAGATGTTGCAAGTACTGAGTATGTAATATAAAAAGTTTTTATGTCGGAAGTATTGAGGTGTGCAGGTATCTAGTCAGTACTGTATATGCTCATTTGAAAACAGTTTGAACCCTAGTTGAAATTTTTCTGAAGGTTCCTTGTATCTAAAGTGCGCTAATTTTCTATATAAACTTGTATATCAATGTGAAAAATGGGCGATGGGCCCGGCCACTATGGGCCAATTTAAATTAAAAGCTTTACCCATTTGACACAAATTCAAGAAGAAAGAGGACGTCTGCGGATATTTTCTTTTTGGCTTTTTCGCACAATTTGGATGGTCTCTTGGTTATAGCGATATTAACGAATGTTGCCCAATGTTGATGTTTCGGGCTTAAAACTAATTTCTTTTTAAAACAGATTATTTTTTATTTAATTCTTCAGTTTTTGAGATATTTCGTTTCAACAAATGTTCAAAAACAACAAAGTGTGCAGTTATTTAAAGAATAACATATATATTTTCTAGCACTTTCTTCACAAGATATGTCTTCGTGTCAGTTTCCATGACATTATTGAATGATATATTCAAAAATTAAAAAGTATAAATAGGTTAACTCGCCACTATTAAATTTATTATTCAACTTAGTTGGCATTTGCAAAAAAACCACGTGACATCGTTCTAAGAAACAGCATCATCTATACAAGAAAGGACACTTGAAACTCAACAGGTCATAAAATGGAACCTACTTCTGTGAAGAGGTACAAAATATTTAATATTAATTCTATTACAGTGACGCAATGTTTGTGCTAGATGGGTTACTACTTTAACATTGTCATATTTTTCGTACGAATAGCTAAGTACTCAAGCTGTGTTCAGTGGTGCTTACTTAACTGTAAGTAGATACCCAACGAGAAATAGTAGCATTTTAGAAATACTTTAGATGAAGCTACCATTGTCATTAAACTAAAATTAATGTTATGGGAAAGCAGCGCAACATAAACATTTTTAACAACGTTACAACATCAGAATTGTTCCTTAAAATTTTGTGGTAAAAAATTAAAACTGCTACGAGTATCGTGAAATTTGAGAGAGCAAAAACTGGAATATCCATAACAAAGTCAACATTTATAATGTAAAAACGATTAAGCCAACTGTGAAGCGTATTTTAATAAACAAAACCATTCTATCGCGTAGGTAATTCTGGAGTTCTAAGGTTCCATGACGATTGTTTGTATGTTTGATCATTATCATCTGAATGCAAACCAAGTTTCGTAATTTTTGGCGATCGATTACACTGACGTTTCACTTAACAACAATAAGAACAGGTATAAATAATTTTACATATTTTGCAGTATTTTAAAGAAAATATGCCAAACTATGAGTTAATAATATATTTTTCGAACAAAAATAGTTTTAGAAAAATAAAGGCCAATATGTACTATGAAAAATGGACCTATTAGTATAATTAAACATAAAAACTACTTCGATTTAGCTGGTAGATCAATAAAAAAAGTAAATGCTTGCAATCTAAGTCCCTTGGAAGCAGTTTCCATTACTTTACGTTGGGTATTTATACATTTTCGTATACATTGGCAAAGAAGCAAAAACAACGCTATGCTACAGTGAAAGAGTTCTTTAAAAGCAACAACAACAATGGCAGCTGCTACTACTGCAGTGAGTGCTGCTGTTACCCTCTCGTTTGTTGTAAAATGGTTTTTGTCAATATAAACTGGCTATGAATATTCAAAGCACATAAGGGTTAATTAGTTTGGAATGCTCTTGTTGTTTTTGGTTTTATAAAAGTTGTTATTGCCGTCGACGATGCTGCTTTTGCCTCTACTTATAATTACATCTAAAACGTGCAAGTTGGTGTCATCATTTCGGAAGTACATATAAATTACATTTGCGACATATATGCACGTACGAACGCCCAATTTAAAATGCGTAGACTATTAAATCAAAACTAATGTTACTTACTTCGGAACAAAAGTGGTTCAACAAAATAATTAGAGACTGCATTCAAAAATTTTCGAAAACATGTTTCTTTTCTTTTAAAATTGAAAGAGATTTTTACACAAAAAGAATGACTGGTCTCTGATTTATAAATAAAATATGCATGTAATATGATTAAAAATAAACCAAATAGACCTATTCACATGATGTTTCAAAGGCATGAAAATAACTATCACAGCAAAATCCGGCTATCCTATTTAATTTGCACAATTTTTTTAATTTTTCTGATATTTTTTGCTTTTAATTAACAATTTATTTATTATTTAGCTTTCACTCATTTTTGTTTCTTTTGTACTCGTATATTAACTTTTTTTATTTTATATTGACTTATTATTTCCATATTTTCTCAAGTTTTTTTTTTAATTTTGGTATTTTTCATAAAGTTTTTACTTAAAACATTTCTTTTTCTTCAAATTTGAAGACAACTATCCAGAGCATCATAACTATAATATGCATTAATTCAGAACTGCTATCTCACAACTGACAGTTGTCGCCTAGACACCCGCATAAAACGCATCATCACTTGCTTTGTCACAAATTGACAACTTTATCTTTCATCAAATAAAAGGCATTAGGCTAACGATTTTTTAATTAAATCGTTTAAAAGACCTAACAATAGCGCATTTTCATTAGATTAATAATGAATAGCTTAAGCATCATTGTTAAGAATTGAAAAGAAAGAATTTCTGAAGTCAATTTATAATGTTACTTATCCAAAGAACTTCTTGAAGTGAGCAAGTGGAACATTTTTAATTACCTTTCTTTATCTTTATATACTATTTCTTACTATTTCAAGTGATACTTTTTAAACAATTTCCTTCTTTAGCACTTTGTTGTGAGTCCTTACCGTTCTATTTACACAAGTGTCTTCTATTCACTTTAAAGTTCGTCTTCTGTTTCAGAGGTATAAATCGATTTCACTTTTTCGCTTTATAGTTTACCTTATTTTTAGCATCGTTCATTTTGCTTCTTTAGAAGAAAGTAAGATTCCTGTTAAAAAGTCATTTATTTAATGTGTAATGGCTTGTGCCATTTATTGTTTTTGTTCAACGATTCAAATACTTTTGCTGCACTTAATGTCCTGATCTTCACATAGAGTACAAAAGATGATGAAAAAATGTGCTTCGTTATTTGAGTATATTACTTTCAAAGGTCGTTAATGTTGTTGATAGGAAGATTTTGTTTACATGTTCAACTGGAGCTCAAGTTATTGTGTTCAATTTAAAAAAAAAAATAAATTATAGCCTCAAAATTTCAATAAACAATTAAATTTTATTGAAAATGGCATTAACAAAAGGGTAGCCAAAAATACTCTCACACAATTAATTTAAAATAAAAAATACTACAAAAAATTTAGTATAAATTGCGTAAGTTTTTACATACGTTTAAGGCCAGTTAATAACAAGTCAAGTGAAAACTTTTTAATAATAATTCCGTTTATTAAGCAATCACAATGAGAAAATCAAACAATGACAATTTGTGTACGCCGCTGTGGTAATGTAATACCATACATCTGTCTGTCCGTCTATTCAATACAATTCATTGCCCCAGCCCTACGGTGCCCTCTTCAATGTCAAATATAACAAAATAAACAGAGTAATCAAAGATTCAATCAACCATAAATTCACAACAATGAAATAAAATGCGGCAACTGATTGCTGCCGCCGCTGTTGCTATTGCTGCAGCGCGGACGGATGTGCACGCATGACAATTAAAAATTGTCACGTACATACAACAGCGGCGGCAGTAACAACACAGCAACAAAATAGCGACACTTGCTAATGCAGCGCAATGGGCATTTGTTGTAATAACTGTGGCGACAAAAAAAATAAAATTAAGGGCTTAGCTTAAAGTGATTTTTGTATTTTATAGAAAATATTTCATTCACAAAACTCATTTTTAGTTACTATGTTCCTTATACCTTACCCAGGTTATACCAATTTTACTAACGAAACGCTGTTACCTTAACAGCTAAATTAACATTTCTTTAAATAGCTGTCTATTTAATGTGAGATTTTTGCTTATATAGCATATTTTAAGTTCTTTTTAAAAGATAACCCACTTTTTTTCAGTGAGTGACAATGCCGCCGTTTAGTTTCTTAAAGCCGTAAGCAAAATAGACGTGACGAGACGATAGCAGCTAAACGAACGTTTGCACTCGGTACGTCTGTTTTGACATTGAACCCAAAATGTTACGTTAGCCAACGAATCAAAGCAGCTGTTATGATGAGTAGTGACGGCTTCAAGTTCGGTTCTTACGCAACAACACGTCTCGTCAAAATGTTTCGTTCACTTTCGATCTGTACTCGAAATTACTCGTTACGTCTCGTAACGTCTATTTTGGTTTAGGCTTAAGGAAGAAGGATCGCGCTTCTGTGTTTCATCGGTAGTTAGAATTTATTATAAATTATTATTTATTATTTTTCTCTTTTTTGCTTTTATTTTTTCTTTTTTATCTTTTATTTTTTTTTTCTTTTTTTATATTATTTTTTTTCTGTTTTTCTTATTTTGTTTTTCTTTATTTTTCTTTTTTTTTCTTTTTATTTCTCTTTTTTTCTTTTTTTGTTTTATTTTTTCCCTCATTTATTCTTTCATTTATTCCTTCATTTATTCCTTCATTTATTCCTTCATTTGTTCCTTCATTTATTCCTTCATTTATTCCTTCATTTATTCCTTCATTTATTCCTTCATTTATTCCTTCATTTATTTCTTCAATTATTTCTTCAATTATTCCTTCATTTATTCCTTCATTTATTCCTTTATTTTTCCATTTATTTTCCCTTACATATTACTGGTTTTTTCGTCCTATTTTACTTTTATATTTTTTCTAAAGTAATCGATTTCACTAGAATTTTATTTTTATTTTCGTTTTATTATACCCTACACAGAGGGTATATTCACTTTGTCATTCCGTTTGTAACGCATAGAAGGGGGCGTGGCAGGTATGGAAAAGTATATATATTCTTGATCAGCGTCACCACCTGAGTCGATATAGCTGTGTCCGTCTGTCTGTCTGTCTGTGTGTCTGTCTGTCTGTTGAAATCAGGTTTACGCAAAAACTAAGCATGCTAATTCAATGAAATTTGGCACACAGCTCACATCTTCTTGCAAGCTGCTAGCATATAAAAATGGGCGAAATCGGTTCACAGCCACGCCTTTCGCCCATACTCTATGTAAACATACCCAAGTCCACTTTGAAAAAAAGTTGCTGCGATTTTGATCAAAATTGGTGATTTGGTGAATATGAGAACAACATTAAGATTAGGCTAGGTTTTAAGTTTGCAAAGGCTCTTAAAGAGGCGTGGCACAGCCCTAAATTTTAAGTTTTATGACGCCATTGCTCATAAACTGTGCAAGATATTGTGATGAAATTTGGTACACGGATACAGATCTTGTGAATTTTGAATTGCGCATAAAGTGGGCGGAATTGTAAAAGTGGGCGTGGCGTTTCTTAACAATTAAAAAATTGGATTTCGTATAACTCCAAATTGGCACATACGATTTTCATTAAAATTTTAGGGATGATACCACTGAAAGTAGTCAACAATACATAACTAACAACGCAATCGTTATGAAATTTAATATGGCGGATACACTTGCTAAAAGGTGTCTTCTTGCAAAATTTTGGCACAATTGCGCCGGTTGGTGTGGCACCTCCCATATAAGCGATATACGTTTAATGCTATAGATAATGTGCTATGAGAGTAATCTTCATAAAATTTTGTGTAGAGGTGTCGGTTACTATAAGCTTCAGAATTAAATGAAACTTGACAAGATTGCATCAGTGGGCGTGGTACTTCCCTCATTCACATAAAGTTGTAAATGCTATTTTAAGTGAACTATTGGAGCAATCGATCTGGAATTTGATGTAAGTGGTTTACTGGGTAATAGGTATATATGAATCAAAAGCTGGCGAAATAGCAACAGTGGGCGTGGCACCTCCCATACAATTAAAATACCTTAAGTGGCATAACTATCGAAATATATGAGCAATCATAGTGAAATTTGGTGTAAAAAGTTTTTTTATAAAAAGCTATTTCTGGATCAAAATCGGAGTGGATTGCACCAGTGGGTCTGTCACCGCCCTAAATTTTAGGAATAATTACGGCACATATCGCAAACTATACAAGCTATTGTGCTAAAATTTGGTTTTGATCATGTTAATCACGAATATCATTTATTGAAACAAAAGTGGGCGGAATTGTAGGAGTGGGCGTGACATATTTCGTGTTTTTCATTTCTATTCTATTTTTTTCAACATTTCCCATATTCTTTTGACATTTTCAGTTTTTTCCAACACTTTCCAACATTTTTGAACCTTTTTACATTATTTTCGACTTATTCAACCTCCTCATCATTTTTTCAACATTTATTTAAAAAGTACTTTTAATGTAGTGTAGGGTATGTGAGTTTCGGTCTGGCCGAAGATAACACCTTTACTAGTTTTTATTTTTTGATTGCTATATTCATAAAAACAGTAATTTTACAAATATATTACAACATAGTGTCTTAATAAGGTATCCCCTTATTCGATAATTTGCAATTTAAAGGAAGTTTGTGATAGCAAGTGAAATAGATACGAATAAAAAAGTTTCAATGCACTCAGCCAGCAACGCAGTGAATAAACCTGCATTTGCTTAAACAACATAAGGGGAGACACAAAAGGTTCGAAAGGATGTAGGGGAGCTGAGTGTTTTATTTGCAACTTGCGTTGTCTTCGAAACAAATTTACAAAAGAAATTTTAACGCATTTCAAGTGAATATTAAAATGTATGCAAAAGTAACTGACAAACCAGCTGACTCACTGACTGTTTATTTTCTATGCGCCGTCTTATTGTCTCCCAAAATAATAATAAAAAAGGAAAATAAATTAACAAAAACAATAAAAAAAAGAACAATATGATAAAATAAAAAAAGACTGTAAACGCCAAAACGTGACCGTAATTTTTCATTTGTGCAACAGACACCAGGGAGCGTTTTACCCGCCACCATTGAAGAAGTACGTCGTTTGCCAGACGGTTGCCAACCATGCAATGTGATGTTTTAAAATTTAAATGATGAATGTTGAAGTTGTTACGATGTTGACGCACAATTTGACAAATGCAAAGGCATGCATGCGTTCACATACTCACCATCATCAACATAATCTCACCAACGTTTGAGATGAACATTTGAATGGCTATGTGAAAGAATGAATGCATGTCAATGTCTTTATGTGATTTTTATAGTGGGTATGTAAGAACCCAACGAGAAAAAAAAACACTTTTCAAAATTATATATTATGTGACAGCGATGGGAGCGCGGTAGCAAATGCAGCTGAGTTTGTTTCAAGCGTCAAAAAAATAATTTTATGATGTTGTTAAACAATAAAATATGACCAGAATTCGATTTGAACATAATGCCCAAAAAAAGTAATAGAATGAAGAAGCGCAACGGGTATGGGCTTAATATCAGTTTGTATTATTGCAATATAATGCCGACTGCACCTTGTACTGTATTATTGTGATTGTTTATGTGTAATTTCTTATGCTTTTTTCTAGCAGAGAGCAAACAAAAATATAGAAATTCTTATGAGGATTTTATCACATATTTGCATAAGAGCCTGATTACTAAAAATTTGTGTCAACTGGGAATATCTGATTAAGATAATAGCTTTTTTCTAACCAGGACTTTAACGCATGGGTAACTTTACGAGATTTTTAATAACGGCGCAAAGCATGTGGCAGTACATATTTGGTGCGTGCTTGAGGACGCATAAAAGCTACCAGCTGCCGCCCCCGTTTTCAAATTTACGTTATCCCTAAAATGCATGCTAACGAAATGACAGCGGAGAAAAGAAATAAAACTCATTTTATTAATGCGCTCAAAAGTAATGCTGCTCAACATCAGTTATTTAAAAGTAGCAGCAGCAGCAGCGAAACATGCGGTTTTTGTCATTTTGTAATGATGCTGGAATTTGTCAAGCAATCAAAGGAATGCAGTCAAGAAAAATTTATACGAAAAAAAAGAAATAAAAACAAAGTAATAAAAACATTATCCAACATATTTGTGGATTATTACTTCAAAAGATAAAATATATTCTTAACTGGATGGGTATCAACAAAATTTTAAAGGGCGTATCATTAAATCGAAAATTTAGAAAACAAAATCCACCCTAAAGAATTCTCTCGAACAAACAACAAGCATAAGTTTCAACAAACTACGAGTATTGTCATTGCATCAAACTTCACGCACTTGCTTTTGTGAAAACTTAAAAGGGGCGACTCGTTAACTTTTGTTAAGGTAGAAATTAGGTTATGCAAAAGTTTCAAGTTTTTAAAGCAGAAGCGCACGTGTTGCAGTAACTTTTAAAAACTTTTTTTATGGTAAAAGCTACTATACTTTTGTAAAGGGTGTTTTTTTTAGAGGTTTGTTTTTCGAATAGAGATAAAACTGGCATTTTATGGTCAAATCTGGCAACTCTAATGTCATTTATGTTCAGTTTGGTTTGCCATTTCATCATGAACAGGTTGACAAAAGAACAACGCTTGCAAATCGTGCAAATTTATTTCGAAAATAATGGTTCAGTTCGCGAAGTTTACCGCAAGCTCCGTCCATTTTATGGTCGACATAATCGTCCATCAGAGCAATTAATTCGGTTAACCATGGATCGTTTTCGCACTACGTTTACTCTATGTGATAATACGCATCCGCAGAGACGTCGAACAGTGCGCACCGAAGAAACAATTGCCGCTGTAGAGCAAAATGTTGAAGAGGATCCGAATGAATCGATTCGCCACCGTGCACAGCAATTGGAGCTTTGTCCATCAACTTTATGGAAGATTTTGCGCAAAGATCTTGGCTTGCGACCTTACAAGATCCAGCTTGTGCAAGAATTAAAGCCGCGAGACCATGCAATGCGTCGTGATTTTGGTGTATGGGCCGAAAATGAGATTGATCTCGATGCTGATTTTCATCGCAAAATTTTGTTCAGTGATGAGGCTCATTTTTGGTTGAATGGCTACGTCAACAAGCAAAATTGCCGCATTTGGAGTGAAGAGAATCCACATGAGACCCTTGAGACGCCATTACATCCACAAAAACTGACTGTTTGGTGTGCTCTATGGGCTGGTGGAGTCATTGGGCCATACTTCTTCCGAAATAATGCTGGAGAGTCAGTTACCGTTAATGGAGACCGGTATAGAGCCATGATAACCGACTATTTTGTTCCCGAATTGGATGGCATGAATGTGGATGAGTTGTGGTTCCAACAAGACGGCGCTACATGCCACACAGCGCACGTCACAATCGATTTATTGAAGGAAACATTCGATGAGCGCATAATTTCGCGGAATGGACCTGTCAATTGGCCACCAAGATCGTGTGATTTGACACCATTGGATTATTTTCTTTGGGGATATGTGAAGTCGCTCGTCTACGCCAACAAACCAGAAACGTTAGGGGACTTGGAAGCCAACATTCGTGGCGTTATTGCCGACATACGGCCCCATATGCTCGAAAAAGTGGTTCAAAATTGGACCTGTAGAATTGGCTTTATTCGAGCCAGCCGCGGCGGCCACATGCCCGAAATCATATTTGAACATTAATGGCATAAAATTATCCTTCCAATAAAGCCAAATTGATGGACATTAAAACGATTTTCTTGTGTTTTATTTCAATTCGAAGCTCTATACCTCAAAAAAAACACCCTTTATGTTCGCATGAAACTAAAAAAATTTAATTAGTACACTCTCATTATTTTAACATTATTTGTGTAGATATGCATCCTTTTTTTTAATCTACTTCAAGGCAATCTTTGCAAATGAATAAAGTCATTCTGCGGAAATAGTTTTTATCTCGTTATTTATTATTTTTAACTTGGCAAAAAAGAAGTAAATTTGTAGGTAGTTATCTTCATTTTAAGCAGAAACTACATATTTTGCAAGGAATAATATATTAGAATTTTTTTGGTTATTAGTTTGTAAAAAAAAGTCTATTGAGTGAGGTATTTCAGACGATACAAGTATTATTAAGCTTGGTATGGAAGCTATTATTGTGGGCAGCTTTGAGATGCTATGCTCAGAAAACTGTTTCCGAAACTTTTAATAAATTTCGTACGAAAATGTTTGGTGGACTAGTAATCTATGTACAAAAAATAGGCGATATTGAATAAATGGGCGTGGCTAAACTTTAAAGTCGGTATGTTAAAAAACTATAGAAGCGAATATGTGCGGGAACATTTGGTGAAACAAAAGTGGACCGGATTACACAAGTGGGCATGGTAGTTCAGATACAAGGAAACGCAAATACTGAAAAACTAGGTACATAAACATTTGGTGACACGAGCAATCTTTACACAGAGTGGCTGAGGTTGGATAATGGGGCATGGCAAAAACTTCAAAGTACAAAACATTTCAAGAGAAAACTTTCAAGCTCGCTATAAGAACATTTAATTACAACAACAAGCATTGGATAAAAAGTGAGCGGGATGGGGCAAGTGGACGTGACACTTCTCATACAAGTAACGAAACTAAAACGCTAACTTGAGGAAATACCAGTGAAAGTTTTTAATTATTTTTGTATGAGATTTTGCTCAGATTAAAGGTCATGGGATGTACTTTTTGGATTGTAATATGTGATATACAAGTTTTTCATACATTTTTTGTTCAATTTCTGCACAGAGGACAGGGAAGGGAGAGATATACAGCAATTATTGAAATTCTAAGTTTCGTTTTTGTTAACACAATTTTTCAGAAATAGAAAATTTTTCAAAATATTCAATCGAGTCAAAAATATTTTTCAAAAGTCAATTTAATATTACTAATTTTTTGTAGGTTTCAAGTTGCAAATCAAGTCAATATAAGCAGCAAAAATGAAGTGCGACAAAGCTATGAGTGACCGACCTCGTAGTGCCCGTGGTATTGCCACAAGCACATTTCAGCCATATTTTAAACCGCACACAAATTTAAAGATTAACCTAGAAATCTAATTACAACAATGCAGCGTTCAAAAGCAACGCAAACAAATAAAACAACGACATAGACACTGAAATTACTATTACGAATGTATTAGTTTTTATATATGTATGTGCGAGTACACATATCCTAAATAGATTAAAGTGTAGATATAAAAATGGACATGGTACAGAGTAAAAAGTATCGAATACTAAAATCTTAAATATCAGAAGAGGCCAAAGTTTTTGTGTTTTTTTTTTATAGCTAAGGTTTTTTTTTTCAAAAAATAACAAAAAGAGCTATCGAGTCAAATTTATGACATATCCAAATGAGTAAAATGAAATGTAAACAAAACTTTATTTTACACTTGCGTTACGGTTGGCACATTGAGCATGAAATCACACAGAATTAATGAAAGTAAATTGAGCCGATCATAGGCCAAATCCATTAACTCCATTATTCAAACATTTTTTCATGTTTGTGCGTCACAGCAATCCCACTATTCACATTTCTTACAAAGTTCACTAAAAATTTGGTTGAACATCGCTTTCAAAATTTATGGAGGATTCAATATATTTTTGTGACTATCTCAATTTTTCGTTTTATGCAGTTAATCGATTTGGCAAGTGGTGACTTAAGGCAGCAAAGTTTTTGAATTAAATCTATAAATATGCAAAGACTTGATCACTTCCTACTTAAGCGTTTTATACAGAAAGCACTATAGAAATGGTGACCAGCCCTCTTTTATTCAAAAGGACAGTTTTTTCGTATTGCCTTCTGTACTGTATTTTTGTATTTTATAATAAAGGACAGTTTTTTTTCGCATTTTATTTTTGAATCAGTCATTTCAAACACCTACCAAAATTTGCCCATATCAACTATTATATTTTGTGCAAAATAAAATTTAATAAAACAGAAAAAATCTTAGCACGTATACGGCCACTTATGTGTTTGAGATTCGTCTGGATTGTTTAGAATTTTAGTTCCATGTTCACAGTCCCAACAAAAGTCACGATCTTTCAAATAATTTTCTTTTAGAACTTTCAGCAATGGTCTGTTAACAAGGCTTACGCTAGAAATCACAAAATCTTTTTTTCATTTTTGACTTTACGTTTTGTATCTTCTTTTAGTTTTCAATTATTTAAATACCAAGTAACCGTATTTACGATAATCGTAATCCGATACAGACATAAATTGTTAAAAACAACGCCTTGTAATTTTTGTATTTTTATGTATTTATTTTGTATGAGTCAATATTTTCACAAATCGATTATTCATAAAAAATCATGCAAACAAATCATGCTTGCGCAAATATTAAATTTTTACTTTCTGCTAAGCGGACCAAACGTTCTCTTTTATGTTTGGAAATGGACATGACAGGCCCCACTTCCCTTTCCTTCCATTTAGAAGATAGTACGGAAGTCAAAAATGCCTCACTTTTTTTTTTTTGAAAGTTAGCACGACAGGCCTTTATACCCAATGACATCATCTTTTGTGAAGAAAAAGTAAGAAATGAATGAATCAAATTATGGCTTTCAAAGAAGGCATATACGGCACACACAGTGTGTCCTTTAAACAACCGGACGGGATGTTTCACATCGTTTATGATGACGCTATCAATTGACTGATGACGGATATAGGGTGGTACATAAGCTAACTTCTGTCAAAATCTCATGCAAACAATAGACTCGTTTTGCTGATATGAGGTTGTTAGTGTACGTACGTTTTTACACGTCGTCACAGAAACACGATGGAACGATGTCGAAGCCATCAAATCGCTGTGACGAGGGTAATCGACGTCATTGAGAAACAAGCTATGCAAAAATTCATGCGACTATTGGTTGACCGCACCTAGCGTTGTATAGACGCTGAACAAATATAGTTTGAATAAACTTTTTTTTTTTAATCCCATCCGGTTATTTAAAGGACACACTGTGTAAGTGCCTATTCAACGACACCATTCTCCTACTGAGTAGTAACAACTTTGTTTTTAATCAATGCAAAAAGTTGGCGAATTAATGTGTCCATTATTTGGATTTAAAAACGCTACATTGGGCAAGGATAATGGATATTTATTTGAGCTGCAAAAGAATAGAGTGATCAGTAAATAAAGCTTTCTTCGAGCCAGAAGAAAATAATTTAATTGGTAATATCATATCAGCAAAACGGAGCTGCTCTGGCGGTCGTAGCAATTTTTTGAGATAAAATATTTTAAAAGTGTAGTATCGATAGCATTACGTGACACATCGAAATAGTGAAAATGAAATTCATGAAAACGTGTAGTGATGTCGTTAGACAAAAACAGCGCCATTTTGCCGTCATGACAGCGTATTATTTTAACTGACGCAGCAAAATTGCTGGGTTTTTGTTACCATAATAGTTGTTGGTGTTGTAGCTTTAGACTTTTACTATGACCATTAGAACAGCTACTAAATAATAGTGTTGTTGTTGTTGTTGTTGCTATTGCCATTGGTATAGCTTTAAGCATTTTTATTGCGAATAAAATCAACAACACAAAGTAAAAGCAAAATGACGGCATTAAACAAAATGTTCAATGCGTGTGGGTTGTTCAAATTTCGTATGTGTTTGCGTTGTAAAAAAAAAATAATGCCCAAAGGATATGAAATGATCAGCAAGTAAGCGGCGTCACTGTTGTTGTTATTAGTGGCAAAAACAGCTTAAAGCAATAAATGACAAAATAACATGGTTAATATGAAAAAAGTTACTGCCGCGCTTAAGTTGATTCAGTCCAGTTGGAAATTATGTGATGATTAATCAATTCATATGTTGGTCTTTTTTAACAAGAATCAATAAAGCTTATTAGGTAAAAACTACATAAGGTTTATCTTTAAATGACATCTTTTAAGTGACTTATTTCCATGAACATGACATACACTTTGCCAATATTTTTGTCAGACTTTTTAAAAGATTTACTGAGCAGATCGTTTAACATTTATATCTCCCTTATAGTTGATATGATTAAACAATCAGTCAAACCTTCCGATTTTAAAATTTAATTATTTATGTGAAAACGTAGGAATAATCGCATAATAAATAAAAATTATTTCATTTTAAATTCAATTTAAAAAAAAAATTGTTGTGACAGGTGATCCAATCAAAAACACAGGTCCGATTCTTCTTATAAATTTTTCAAAATTTAAATAGTCCACTTTAAATGAAAAACATATGATCATAGCCAAAAAAATGGCTGTATCATTTTAGAACTGCATAGAGCACATTTTAGGGAATCCAATTGAAAACAAAATTCTTCATATCATAACTAGTAACGCCCGATTTCATTAATTTCCTACTGGTAGAGCACTAATGCTTACGTGTCTGTATTACTACATCAAAATCCTATAAATTATATGTCATAGGTTTAACCTTTCGTTTTCATTATGTATACTAAAACAAATGAAAAAGCTACAACTGATGACATTTCAATTTGACGGCATCATATCTAATGAAAAAAAAAACAGCAAAGGTAAAAGAACCTCGTCGTCATGTTGCGATACTAACGACTGCTCAATAAAAATAAATCTGCAAGTATTCATCAAACACTTAGCAAATTAATTTCTATAGATCATTAACTTTTCGTTTATTAATTAAAATCAGACTGTTGAGACCCTAAATCAGTTTTATTCAATCAGGCTGTAGCAAAACTACGCCTCTACTACACCCAATTTATACCACAAGTTATTTTTGTTAACCCATAACCTCCACCTACCTGAAAATTAGCACCAGGCGCCGCACTGACGAAATTGGTATGTCTATACATATTTGTTGTTGCCGCCACACTCATACACACATACGTCACAGCTTTTCCCAAGGATTTATACGTATGCATGTATGTATGTGTGAAACGCGTAAACATGACGAAGTAATTTCCGCTACAACTCACGAGAATGACGAAAACGTAACGACATACTAAAGGTAAAGCAAAGCGTTAAAACCAAGTTAACTTAATTTCTGGTGTTTGTCGATGCCAGACGTCAGTTAACACACAACATAACATAACCAAGTCCTGAAGGGTATTTGTCAATTGGCACAAACGAGTTTGCATATTGATAGAGACAGATACATTTGTGGAGTGGAGGCACGTTAGAAAGTCTGAGAGAGAAAAGTGTAACGAATTTGTGCGATGGAGATAAGTTACTGCGATGGGACTTCTGGAGTTGAAATATGAGCAATTTTATTTTCCCCAAATGACGGAAGGGAAATTTTTTGGCAAGCCAAAAAGCCAGCATACATAGTACAAGTAGCATGGACATAAAAATAAATTAATAATTTAGGGAAATTCAGACAATTTAACATGAGGAAGGAAAACTGTCTACTGGCATATTGCGTTACTTAGGTATATCGATTTTACTCATGTGTTTAATGCAAGGTTAGCTTTGGTAAAGTTAATAGGGGAGAACTCAGAGCAGAAAATGTATTTCATAAATAAAATTTGGTTTAAAAAAAATTTCCAATTTCATGAACTTCTCCTCTTCATTTCATGAGAGTGAGTATTATCTCTTTAAGAGATAGTAAACGCTACTTCCGATCTTTTGCATCACAATCTTATAAAATTTTAAGCAATCTCAAACTCCGTAAAATACAATTTTTCAAAATTATTTAAACTCACGCTTCTGCAAGTGGCAACACAATTTTCAAATTTAAATATTTTTGGTTTTTTCGGAAACTGCAGTTTTGATATGGCACTGAGTGCCGCTCATTTTATCACGGAGTTTGGATAATTTTAATTTTTCCCGCAAAATTGATCCATGTAATTATTATCTTGCGGCAACACTGGCCCTATGACATGTACTTGACTTTGATTAATGAGTGCTCAATATGTTCGTATTCATCACTCACACACTTTTACTACCACTACCTTTTTTGCGCCTGAAAATAGCACGAAATTTTTGCGATTGGGTATTTTTGATGCAGTATTGCTTCCTGTTAAAATACATTCTCTCAACTCTATTGAAAAGTTTTTTGCAATTTTTTAAAAACGGATAATTTTAGAACAGTTCGAAAATTATGTCGGATTGCTCGAAATTTCACCGCAAGCACTTTTGTATAGCTAACATATCTCAACTCCAGAGTAGATAGAGTACGAGCCATAGTTAGATTTTGTTGCTATGTTCGCATGTGACTTTCACTAAGTAACCCGAAGCTTATCAGGGCCACCTAATGTGAGTATTGACCAGTACTCAGCCAATGCCCCGTTCGGAAAGTTTCTATTCTGACGAAGGAGAATAGGAAAGATAATTAACCGAAAACACCGTATGTGGCGCAGTCAATAAAAGGATTGTGATCAAAGCGTGCGATCAAACCCAGTTGTTAGTTTTTATATAAAGTTAGTAACTGCGTCAAGCTTTAACATTTTTATTTATTCCTTCGTAAATTATTGATTTATTTTTGTTAATGTTATAATACCGATTTTTTGTTGAGTAATGTTACGTGAGCTGGCGTCATAATTTAGCTTGTAATGCACATAAGTCACATTGTTTAGTTATTTTTATTTAATATATAACTTTTTTGACTTTCGACGCCATATATCCTTAAAGATTGATTTTAAATAGCAAAACTAAGTAAACATGTTAAGGCTAAGCTATTGATAAAAAAGTAAACATAACGAAACTTAAATATTAAACAATTGAATTGGTTATAAAACCAAGTTTAAAAAAATTAATTATATAATAAAATTATGAATTTTCAATATGTCAGCACTTTTTAAAGAATACAAAAAAAGTTTAATAAAAAATATCTTATTTCCTTTGAGTGCAAATTAAAGATATGACACGAGTTTTGTATAGCAATTATACAAATGCAGCAACAAAAAATTCAATTAATAAAATATTACTGCACTTACTAATTAACATAAAAAGAGGAGAAGGTTAATTAATATTTAGCACACAGAAAAGAGAAACCATTTCTCTCCCATGGGGATTGCACAAGAGGGAAGCTTTTATTAAAAATATTAAAACTACAGAAATAAAACTACATTCACAGCATATTTTGTGGCAATTTTATAACTGAATTGTGAATTTTGCACCAAGCTAAAAAAATTATTGCAAATATACAAAATAAGTAAACGGAATTTCTCGTAACTTAGAAAAAGTTTTAGTGTCACATTTTAGAGCCAAATGCAATTAAAAATATGTCTTAAGAATCATTGAAGAGATTTTTTTTTTACTTAAAACTTGATATGTAATCAGTAGTACCTATTTTGGATTATTATATTTTCAGGAGATCTAAAAAAGGGATCTTAAAAAGACACAGATAAATGCCGAGACACTACATATTAATTTTTGGTTGTAGAATACGTTGGCATACTTGGTTTTTTCCAATTCGGTCATACTTATTCTCGAGATATTTGCGATTGATATTTTGGTTTGCGTTCATATGCACCCAAGCATCTGTTGATTTTTTTTTGGCATATGCGCAAAATTACGCCCACCTCCCATATCACCCACAATAGTGAAAACTCAATAATAGGTCTTATATTATGATGTGATATAAAATATGTTATGTGTTTATTGAGCAACAATATCCATCTGAAAACCAAAATGGGTGTAATCCGCTTACGTATACGTCCACCTGCCATATCACCCACAATAGCGTTTGCTTAATAATAGGGCTTATAATATATGAGCTAAGGAGAAAAAAATTTGGTATATGTGCCAAGAGTGTGAAGTTATATATGATATTTAACTAGTAAAGACACAAACCATCTCACTTAACAGAGCATTAACAGAGAAATGTTAAGGCGACTCAGAAGGCGATTTGGATAGGAACAAAATATAATTGTTCATCATTTCCAAATTAATCAGGGTGCAAGAATTCCACTAACAGGGTTCGATAAAACACAGAACAACGCTTAAATCGACATATCACATTAGTGCAGCTTCTGATTTTCTGTATGTGAATCTCTATGGCAAAATTGGTGTTTTTTTTGGTGAAAACCTAACAGGGTCATCTGGCCACTGACCAGTTGTTTTTGACTGTGCTCCAACCGGACTAACAGGGTTCGATAGACCATGGAACTACGTTTAAATCGACATATCACATTAGTGCGGCTTCTGATTTTCTGCATGTGAATCTCTATGCCAAAATTGGTGATTTTTTTGGTGAAAACTTAACATGGTCATCTGGCCACTGACCAGTTGTTTTTGACTGTGCTCCAACCGGACTAACAGGGTTCGATAGACCATGGGACAACGTTTAAAACGACATACCACATTAGTGCGGCTTCTGATTTTCTGCATGTGAATATCTATGCCAAAATTGGTGATTTTTTTGGTGAAAACTTAAAATGGTCATCTGGCCACTGACCAGTTGTTTTTGACTGTGCTCCAACCGGACTAACAGGGTTCGATAGACCATGGAACAACGTTTAAAACGACATACCACATTAGTGCGGCTTCTGATTTTCTGCATGTGAATATCTATGCCAAAATTGGTGATTTTGCCATAGAGATTCACATACAGAAAATCAGAAGCCGCACTAATGTGGTATGTCGTTTTAAACGTTGTCCCATGGTCTATCGAACCCTGTTAGTCCGGTTGGAGCACAGTCAAAAACAACTGGTCCGTGGCCAGATGACCAATTTTGGCATAGATATTCACATGCAGAAAATCAGAAGCCGCACTAATGTGGTATGTCGTTTTAAACGTTGTCCCATGGTCTATCGAACCCTGTTAGTCCGGTTGGAGCACAGTCAAAAACAACTGGTCCGTGGCCAGATGACCCTGTTAGGTTTTCACCAAAAAAAACACCAATTTTGCCATAGAGATTCACATACAGAAAATCAGAAGCCGCACTAATGTGGTATGTCGTTTTAAACGTTGTCCCATGGTCTATCGAACCCTGTTAGTCCGGTTGGAGCACAGTCAAAAACAACTGGTCAGTGGCCAGATGACCATGTTAAGTTTTCACCAAAAAAATCACCAATTTTGGCATAGAGATTCACATGCAGAAAATCAGAAGCCGCACTAATGTGATATGTCGATTTAAGCGTTGTTCTGTGTTTTATCGAACCCTGTTAGTGGAATTCTTGCACCCTGATTAATTTGGAAATGATGAACAATTATATTTTGTTCCTATCCAAATCGCCTTCTGAGTCGCCTTAACATTTCTCTGTTAATGCTCTGTTAAGTGAGATGGTTTGTGTCTTTACTAGTTAAATATCATATTTAACTTCACACTCTTATATGTGCCTAGCATAAATTTTCAGTTGGGTACCAAATATGGGCGTGATTATTTGAAATTATTTTTCGCAATTTTCTATTAAAAGTCTAAGTTCAACGCTGAAACATTAAAAACGTAAGCTGAAATTATTATTAAGACTAATAAATACGTTTTTCTTCGTTGAAAACAAAATGTATAAAAATTTATATAAATCAATTGTAGACGTCTGAATATTAGCGATTGGCATTGTAAGAGTTATGTTTCGATTATCAAAGAATAAATCATTTAATTTCACAACATATTTCAATGTCTTTTTCTCCAAAAAATAAGAAAAATATAACAAAAAAATTGACTAAATTTCAATCGCGAATATCTCGAGATTCGGATTCGATTGCGAAAAACTGAGTATGCCACCACTACATTCTACGACTGAAAAATAAGTTGACGTGTCTTTTCAAAGTTGGAAATTTACCTACAGTGATATTTATTATGTAGTTACTCCAAAAATAAAACAATAGTTTTACTATGTAATTCATTAAATGTATAAAGTATTTAAAGACATGTCTGTGCAAAGATATGCGTAAAATTAAAAGCTCATATTGTTTATTTAATTTCCATACATGTACATTTATACATACATGCATGAGTTGTTTTTGTTTTGTTTAGTATTTTTTTCTTCTTTAGTTTACAAACAACGCCTCCAAAGTTACACAAATTACAGTGAAATATGATAAGAATTCCCAAGCCCTAAATTATATTTGCATGTCACAGTATGGGGCTATATCAGTCATGGGTTCTGCTGTACGTATGTATGTCTGTGTATATGAATGTCAAGCATAAAATAAAATCGTGTAGTTAAATTTTCATTTCACAATTTCTGGGGTTAAAAAATTTGCATAGTTCTAAGAGTCTAAGAGAGACATAAGCGTATTAACCACCAAGCAGCTACTAGTAAAAAAAACGAAGAAAAAATGATGCATGACATTAAGTTTAAACCGATTAACCTACTGGGTTTCCCTATTATGCACACAGCGAAAAATTAACACTGCTAAATTTTTTAAAGTTAAGTTGTAAAGTGCATTCAGTTTTACTTTAACGAACCTACCAGTTATGAATATTCCATGAAAAAGTATGAACTATGAAGAGCAGTTTGTCTTGTTGTCATTGTTGACAAAAGCAACGAAAGTTTTATATAAATTAAAATAAAATAAAGTAAAATGCAATAAAATTAAATCATATAAAATTAAATAAAATTAAATGAAATAAAATCGAATAAATTAAAATCAAATAAAATTAAATAAAATAAAATTAAATAAAACACAAATAAATAAAAAAAAAAAAACAAAATAAAATAAAACAAAACAAATTAAAATAAACTAAACTAAAATAAAATAATATTAAATAAAATATAAAATAAAAATAAAATAAAATAAAAAAAAATAAAATAATATCAAATAAAATTAAAAAACAAACAAATAAAATATGTGAAATGAAATAAGACATAATTAAAAAATGTTAATACCCACTTTAAATCTGGCAACATTTGCTTGAATAGTTCTTTGAGAAACTTCCTTAATTTTTGTTGTTTAGAGCTTTTATGTAACTAACTTGTATTGGCCGGTAGGCGAGTTCGTCCCATAAAGCTTGTTGTGAGGTGTAGTCTTTGCTTGGTTTTCCCGTAATCGTTTTTCCCTCCGACAGACATAGCTAAATTAACTCAGGTGGTGACGATGATCAATATATATACTTTTCTATACCTGCCATACCCACTTATATGCGTTACAAACCAATAAGCAAAGTGAGTATACACTGAGTGTAGGGTATAAAAAAAATGTTCGAACATTTATGGCATGTTTTTTCTTCTGGAAAAAGTTACAGTTTGTTACATCAATCAATGGACGGGAGAAGTTTTTAAAAAATATGTATTTTTTGTATGATTTCAATGGGTAATGTACCTTAAATAAACGCTATGTAAGTGATTCCCGAACATAGTTCATTATTTTTAAGAGTTTTTGAATGAATACTATGCATTCGGTATAACGATCAAAAGATCGCTATAGTAGATATGAATATTGGAAATAGACAAAATGTTTTCAACCAAGTTTAGTTCAAAGTTAAAGTCATACGTAGAATTTCAAATATTTACCGTGTTGCAACAACTCCCACACATACTTCTGAAAAAGGCTGAATGTCTACCTAAACATTGCCGTAGCTGTGGTTGCTATTGCCTACACATACGTACGTGTAAGTCTAAGCAGAGTTAAGTTATGGTAAAAAAAATGTTCAAGAGGTTAAAGAAACTTGAAAGGATTTCATCGTTACATTTTTACACTTGAAATGTATACTTAAAATAAAAGCAAAGAAAACAAGCCAGGTAGAGAGATGAAACACTTTCGTTTCATTCATAATTTTCAACACTTGATGGTGGTAAGCATTGGAGGGATTCTTTTTGCTGTTACTTATGCTTTGTAAATTATGTAAGCATTCGTCTACGTTTACAGCACGACGGAATACATATTTTACATATATTTAAATACATTTATGCAGCAAAATTTATGAAGTTTGATGCACACAGGATATGAAGGTAAATTTTTATTTAAAATTGAACGGAAGTTAATGGAAATACAGGAAGAATGAACTTTATTTCAAAAGCAAAGTATTGGTAATTACATGAAACTTTAGTTTTCAATATACAGATAGTACTGGACTCCACACATATTTTTATAAAATGAACCCATAAACTGTTTCGATTGTTTCACAGCACAAGTACTACTTGAATTTATGTATATTGCATATTGAAAATAACTCCAATACGATATATGAATTCTTGAAACAAGAAATATAAATTCTTGCAAATCATTTCACTATAAAATATGAGTTCTTGAAATTATTTTCACTGTGAATATGAATTCCATCAATTCTTTTCAATACGAAATCGAATGTTTGCAATTCCTTTCACCATGAGTTTTGAGTTCTTAAAATCCTTCACACTATGAAATATGAATTTTAGGAATAGTTTTCGCTATAATATTAAATACAAATTCTTAAAATTCTTTTTAACTTTTTTTCATTTGCAGTGAAACAATCGAAAAGTTGATGTAAATCGTACAAATAAAATATATGTCTTAAATGAAAATCGATATCAATACATGGATGGATCAGCTCTCTTAAAATTTCAATTATTTTCTAAAAATGAGCATTCTAAAATTATTCAAATAGAAATTAGATGAAGTTCAAAATCCAGAATGATTCGAAGATTAAGTAAAAATTGTTTATAATCTCCCAGGTCTTAATCAGCTACGTAAAATAAATGTAAATATTCTAATATATAGACTTGTAAACAAAATTTTACACTAAAAAAAACAGTTTCAACTCTCCAGATAAAAGTAAAAATGATAAACACCTAATGGATTGCAACAGCAAAAACTTAAAATTCATTTAATACAACAACAACAAAAACAACAACAAAGGCACTCATAAAAGTCATACAGCAATCAGCTCTAAATTAATGTCACATATCTGGGACGTGTCATGTTTGCTTGCTGCCTGTTCCAAATATATGTGCACATGTAACACCAAAGTCACAGTACAGCACAAGAGAGCAGAGCTAAGCACAGAACACTGCGATACAACAACAACAACAACAACAACCACAACTATAGGCTGTGGTGGTCCGAATAAAAGATACCACTGCACCACATCAAAATAATAACAGAGATAATGATACAACAACAAATCAGATACAGACAAGCAAATAGGCATTGCGACACTTGAACTAACAGTTAGTTCGCTACCCAGTAGGAAATGCCTTTTTGGGTTGTATCAGTGACCGTTGGTCAGTTATTAAAAGTTGCATTATTACTAGTTGATTAAAATCAGAGATGATTAGATTTAATAATATTAGTCCCGCTATCTCAAGGGTTGTATTAGTTAAGTTAAAAGTTGATTTTTTAAAAGCCTTACGGCACATTATCTTGTATGGGCAGTGTCACGCAAACGTTTTGTAACTTTGCTAAAATGTTATTATTATGGGAGGTGTCACACCCACTTGTATAAGGACTCACTTTATGTACTTGCTTGTGTCATAAATATTTTCCTACCGAGTTAAAAGCACTGACTGACAAAAAGTTTAATAAATTTAACTCTAGGATCATTCACCTAATCCTTAGTCACCCATAATTCCATTTCCGTATAGGCAGCTTAGTGCGTGTTCATTTGAATGAGTTTATCCAGAAAGACAAAAATAATAATGGAATTTCTATATTGATTTTTTCAACGGTAATAATTTCGCTTATCAATTAGAAAATATAGAAATATATGAAAAAATAAAAACATTATAACTTCAAATAAATGTCACATTATTTCTGGGTTTTATTTGATTTAGGCTTTTGGGTCAATCAAATTTTTATTAAGCAAAGACAACAATAACAAATGATTAAAGTGCACCGATAAAATAGGCGACGAAATACTGTACCTATGCGGATATGTACTGTAGCAAAGAACACGTGGAGATAAAAAAAATTGGTTTTTATAGGGTTATTTTTTTCTAGAACCTGATACAATACATGAACATGAGTCTGTACTTTATTGCAGTCATTTTTACACGGAGTAAAAAATAATTGAGATCTGTTGAATTCAAATGGGAATGTTATTTTTTAAGGTGCAGTTAAAATTTAGTTATTTGAACCGGGACAAATGATAAGATATAACAATTAGTTAATTTAAATATTTCATTTTGGCATTTTCTGGTTGCACACACAAGAAAAATAAAGTTCATTAACCTGCACCTGGTAAAAAAATTGCTGCACTTTTTGCTAAGTGTATTCTGGTTAAACTGTAAGCAACGAAATTTGATTATTTCATAAGTACACAAATTGAACCACATTCATTTATAATTACAAGAGTCGACTAGATAAAGAGCAAAGTGCTAATTCAAGTATGGATAGTTGATAACACTAATCTCCAGCAAAAAGTTTTTTGATTAGAAAGGATAAATGATACAAAATTAGTGTATTTAACCAAAGTGTTCCTTTTATGGTGCACGCAACAAAATGCTATATAGATATAAAGAATTAAACTGGCATGAAATCGACAATAACTTCTTCCTTATCGCTGCAGAGGCAAAAAATTGTAATATTCCAGCGTTTGCATAAATATTGCACAAAAGTTTTAATTTATTTAATAACAATTTATATCTTTGCACTCTTTGCATGTTTCGTGCAAGTGGCAAAAATATCATCTTTTCTTTTCGATCATGCTAAAAATAATGGGAACACTTAAGAAGATACAGAGAAAAAAGATGGCGAAGAAGACGCAACAGCGAAAAGTTAAAACAGCTGGGAGCTAACACCACATGCAGTGTTTGCTGTTATGCAGCGCTGCAAAAAAGTATATGCACATTAGGGAGTTTTTCTTAAATTTACATAATTTTTCAGTGAATGTACATATCTCAAGGAAATCGAACAATCAGTACCAAAAAATTTCATTTAAGTTTGAGGAAAAAAAAACAGAATCTTTTTCCGCTTTTCCTAGATCCATCCATTACTAAATGGAATCATCAGTGACCTATCAGCCGATGAGTGAGAATTTCTAAGCCCGTTACGTATTCTTTTTTGAAAAGATCTATTGAGAACCGAAGCATAATCTGAATTAAAGCAAATGCAAATTTTTTGTTTCAGTTGCGTGTCTGTGTATTTGTAACTCATTTGAAATCATCGGCTTAAGAGTCACTGATGGTTCGATTTCGATCAATGGGTGAATCTTGAGGCACCTTTGTTTTTGTAATTTTTTTGGTGCTATCACGCACTGTCAAGCTCAGTTCAGTATGCTCAGTAATGAACAATAATTACAATTTTTCTCATGTACGCAACGTTAGAGGAGCCAATATGAATCAATTGAAATTTTTCTTGGACACACGAATAGATGCATTATTAAGTTCGTGAAGATGTTCAAGACATTTCAAATACAAGCCAATATTGACATTTTTACTCAACATGTTAACTTGACTTGAACGTAATGTTTACTTTTACAACTCTGAATGTAACTGCGTGTTGTTTGTTTATAAATAAATATACTTCAAGTGATTTGGTGCAACTAAGAATCGAACTAGTTTACCAAGTCGATTGGTTTAAGAATAAATGGTCTATATACAATAACAAAAAATAGGAAAACAAAAATTAAAGAAACGTGCTTCAGGTTGACTGAACTGCTGCTTCTGCTTCTGCTATTGCTGTTGGTTGGCAGGAAAAAAGCGATGAGCGCGCGGCATAAAAATTAAATTATAACATAGTGCTGCATGCAACGTATACGAGTAGCGCATTTATTCAATTTTTATTTGAGCACAAATTTCTCCTGCTGACGGCAGGCATAAGTTTATAAATAAATACAGGTACTCGTTTGTGCTAGATATTTTATATATGCAACAGGAGCATAGTAGTGAGTAAATAAAAATAAATTGCTTTCCATACTGCTAGAATTATAATAGAGAATCAATTTGAAACTAAGGCGTTTCTCTTTATCCGGCTGCATTGAGGCAATTTTGATTTATTTAAAAAAATTTTATAATGAAATTCAAAGTGGGAACTAAGCAACTAAATTATAGTTTACATACCAGTATAATTAAAGTTTAGGATTCCATGTAGCGCATATCCTGCAAGAAACATAAAAGCTAGTTAATTATTGCAAGTTTTTTGTAATTTTTTTATAGAGTGGCTATATTTAAATCTTAAAAATAACTGACAACCATTACGTTACTCTGCATGACGAGAATAAAATCTGTTTAAATTTATTAAATCACTATTCTCTAATGTCAGTGATTTCGTCATGGAATCATAAGAAAAATATTGATTTATTTTTACTTACCTTCACATTTGAAATACACTTTGGTTTAACGGATTGGCTCATAAAACAAATGATGCCATAGAAATGGAAATTTTTTATGGCTCAACCACAAAAAAAATATCAAACGTATAATATGTGGGCAAGGACACGATAAAAAAACATATTGAAAACGGTGGACTTCAACTTATGTGAGCTTAGCACATACTATCAGAAAACAGGATAAAGGAAAAATATCATTAATATTTTTTTTTTTTTGCTCTGCCAAATGATCTTTTTATATCATTAAATATGCATTAAGTGATACAAAACTTGAGCGTGACATGAATGAAAGAGAACTTTTGAATGAAAATAAAATAAATAATTTAGATGGAAAAATGAAAAGAAATAAAAATATCATATATCAACTCGTATATCACTACAAAATAATGCAAATAAAATACCCATTCAAAAACATCGACAAAGAAAAAGTTCCGCACTTTTTTTATAGAAAAACAAAAAAAAAAAACAACTTCACATTATTAAGTTGATTTTTAGCGAGAGCGTTTTCACAAGTTATTCTGTGCAAAAGTCACGAACATGGAGTCGTTGAAAAAAATACTAAAATGACGAAAAGACGCCAGCTGGCTGGGAGTTGGCATACAAACACAGCAGCAGTCATAGTGGAAAAATATGTTACATCAATTTAGTGGCGTCCTTATTTGACTTTGTGCACTCACAGCAGAGTAATACGTGAAGAAATTAAGTTATAATATTTTTTCTAGGTCAAATATGGGAATGAAACTATCAAGTTAAGGACATTTAAGTATTACTCAAAAAATATATAAACGTTTTGAGACAACATACTTCAATTCTTAAATTAGTGATCTTATGTTTCGAGCAGAAGCAGTGGTGTTGCAGTCAAAACAACACTTTGTATTGTTTAAAAATAAATGATTTATTAACAATGGAAAATAATTCACAAGTTAATCAAAATGTTTACTAAACGTAAGGCACAAAGTTAATGCTTAAAATCAGAACTTAACTAATTGAGTTATTAAACCGATCTATCCGCTTCATTGTATATGTAGCAGCTGATCATATCCTAGGGATACTGACATAAACATTTACTCGAGCTAAACTTAATCCAAACCTAGAATCTGCTTAACCATATCACGCCAGACTTTTATTAACTGAAAAAATCGTGGTTTAGTAATCAGAAAACTTTTGCGATCTTGTGTGTTGCACTTAAAATTTTAAATATACTTACGGTTCGAATGAACGGTTTCCTTTAGTGATTTTTTTTTTTTTATGAAAAATACATTAGGCCAAGTTGCTAATATGGACCAAAATGTTACACAATGGCTAATTCCATTTACGAATAATTACGAGTGTAATCGCAGTTTTTCACATTGGGTGCTATTTCATTATAAAAATTTCCCTGAACTAACGCAATTTTACCAATTAAATTTTTATAAAGAACAGACGTAAGACCCAAAATTATATTGAAGATTTTGATCATAGGGGCTAAGTCCGGCAATTTTTTTATATATTGAAAATCAAAGAGCAGCAAAGTTTTGAGTTCACATCATTCGATGACCTTAAGCCTGCCAACCGCAAAAATTACCAACATTTTATTTTTTTATTATTTACAACTTTTGAGACATTTCGAGTAAAACAAAAGCCGCCTTAAACTTGATGAGTTTGATGCAAGTTTCACTTAACTTTAAACGTAAAAAATTTCGAAATTTTGGGTAAATTTGAGACTTTTTTGGCTTTGACAAAAAATTCGGTTTCTTTAGTTTTTGCATGTGTTTCGAAATATCTGAAAAATCGAAATGAAAAAGTCGACAATCATTTTCCGAATCACAGCGCCAAAATCATCGAAACTAAGAACAACTTTGTTTGTATTGGGGTCTTTATTATGTGAAAAATAGAATTGCGAAGAAAATGCGGAATGCTTCAAATTTGTATGAAGAATTGTAAGATTTTTTTTAATTCATATTCGGTATTATTATCATGGAAGACGATTTTGAGCAATTTTGCCAATACCCCAAGATAATAATTTCTTGGACCAATAATTGATGCATTGCCAATACCCCGAGATAATAATTTATTGGACCAATGATTGATGCATTGAGATCTACCCTATATATATTTACTTAGGTATATAGCTTCATTTCGTAAAGGTCTTATAATGATTTACTTATATTAGCTTATAGCGTTAAAAACAATTATGTTTTAATTGATACATCAACATGGTTTATAATAAAATAAAGCATGCAATTAAAATTCAAAAGTGACCATTATGAAACACTTAGCCAGTGATTAAGTTTAAAAAAAAACGCTTTGAAGTTTTTAGAGTGTTCTCAAGTTCAATTAACAATATGAATTTGAAAAACAAAAATAAAAAATGAAGTTTAACAAGAGCATGAAGAAGCTAATTAATTTCATAACTAAACAACTAGGGGAAATCAAGATTAATCTTGCCAGGCAGCAATGATAATACTTAAAGCTCATAATTATTACACATGGTCTCTACGTATAAATTAAGAGCAATTCCATGAAATACAAAATGAACTAAAGTGGCTGTCGGCAGCGGCAGCAACAGCATATCATATTAATTACAACAACTTCGGAAGAAATATACAAATATTGATTCAATTTGTTGAACAAGTAAATAAAACAAAATTGAAAAAACACAAAATAAATAAAAAATTTAAAAATCCGCATACGTTTGATGCAATCTGATAGCATAGTAGCGTAGGTTTGTTTGCCTGACTGTTCCCTTATGGTTTTATGTCTATCTTTTTCTGTCAAAAGGTAGAAATAGCAGCTAAAACAAAAAGCGCATCCAACAAAAAATTGAAACTGCTTCAAATTTCAAGTAGCAGCTGGAAATTTGTATCAATAACAACAGTTGCATGTATGCGTTTGAGAGTGGTATCTATGTGCATGAGTTTTTGTGGGAGTATGAAAATCGTACTTCATAGCTTGATTAATGGTAAAAGTTACGCGGCAAAAAAAAAAAGAAATCAAATAATTTTGGAACTCGGCATCATTGAAAACATATGTAAAGAGATAAATGAGTTATTCTATTGCATACCTAAAAGTATGCAACTGAAAACGATCCAAATTTCAATGTCAAAGATTCGAATGCTTTTTTAGTGCCAAGTTTGAAACATTTAATTCGATTTAAGCAATGTCGAAATTTTTTTCAGTGCTCAAGACAGGAGAGCGAGCAACCAAACGAATGTGATATGTTAAAATTTTGCAATTAACTTTTTCGGGATGAGTATTTGCTGAAGTTCACCATCAATAAACCCTTCTGACTTGGGTGGAATGGAAATGGAATTCATTTCTTGAATTTCACTTCTTCTGCAAGCAAAGTGATAAGAACGAAAATGACACCAACGATTTAGCAAGGATGAGCATTTAAATTTACTCAGGTTTTTCAAAGCATTTCTGCATTATCCTAAATGTCGTTCTGCTAACATGTACAAAATGCTATAGAAGAAAATTAGCCTCTTTTAATATTTAATTTGTAACAAATAATTCTTTAACATATTATAAATTCATAATTTTTTTACTGAAACTTAATTAAAAACTACACTTTGTACACCACATAGAGAACACCCTTCTTGGCTCAAGTGCTAAGAGCGACTGTCCAAAGATAATTCATGGAATGCTCGGTGTTCAAATCCTTGTACAAATTAACCAAAAACTGGTCTGATGAGGCTATGTATATATGTATGTGAATGTGTATATATGTGGTAATAGCCGAAACATATGTCACCAATTACGAGGTTAAATTGTTCCATTTGTTGTCTCTGTCATGTTTGTTAAGAAGCATTGACCGATTTGAGAAATTTCACACAAATATCGGCTTTTGCTAAGACCGTACAATTCGATCAAATAATGTTCGAAACTTAATTTATATTTGAAACTTTCACTTATGTTCATATATTATTTTTTCTCTTTATTTTTCAACATTTTTTTAAATTGTTTTTAGTATTTTTTCGTCTGTTTTAATTTTTTTTTTAACTGTTTTTTAATTTTTTTCAAATATTTTCTAATTTTTTTTTTAACTATTTTAAAATATTTTTGTATTTTTTTTTCAAATTTTTTAAATTTTTTTTTGAACGGTTTTTTAATTTCTTTGCGTCTTCTTATTTTTTTTTAAAGCTTTTGCTTGTAATTGCTCAATAGTTATAGCTATTTACTGCAAGCACTTGGTGCCTCTGAATGTTGGAGATAATTTCAAATGAAAAGGTTTTCCATCAATTATTCCATAAACAGTGCGTCGAAATTCTGGAAAAATATTGTTTTACGAGTACTCCTAGTGTTTAATGTTTTCGAATTTTTTTTATCCTTTTACACGATATTAGTTGCGAACAGAGCTGGATAGGAATCATTCCATTGGGAATCAAATTCCTGAAATTCTCGGACTGTTCAGATTTCATGACACAAGGCATTGATTAATTTACTGTCTCAATTCATTTTAGTTCCATTTCAAGGAATTGAAATCCATTGTGGACTTTTTCAATTACATTGCAATAAATCGGAATAAAAATAGAATTATTTTTGATTCCAATCCAAGGAATAGCAATTGAGTAATTTATTCTTAAGCGAAATGGAAAAATATATTCAGTTGCTCAGTTTTCAGAAAAGAAATGTTTGCATCGATAGGGTATGATCAAATATTTATTTTGAACATCAGTTTTAAAATAAATTTCAGCATCTTCGAAGTCGACTCGAATACCGGTAGGGCCTGGATTTGGTCGTTTAAAAAAAAAAAAAAAAAATTGTGTACTTGGCGTGGAAAAGGGGAACAACAGTCAAAATCGGGATGTTCGATGATGATGTTCGAAATCCATTTTCAAACTCTCCGCATCGATTAGTACAAATATCTTTGCGAAAAAGAAACAAAGTCTGACTCTTCAAGGACCACCTTTGTGGTATACAAAATCTTTATTTCATATTGTTGCCAGATATCTTCTCTTGGCTTAAAGTTTTCTCGCAATATATATTGCTAATATATAAACTTTAATGCACTTGTGATAAAGTTTGTAAAATTTCTAAATGTAGCATAGTTCCTGTGCACACAATGGGATGAAAATATTAGTTTAGCAAAAAGTTTCAGAAACATATTGTGGATATATACATACACACGCTCATATGGTTGTTGTTTGCGTATTGTATATGAAGAATTAAGATATTAATAAGACCATTAAATGAAAGTGGGGTAATAAAAACAGAAACAATTGATTTACATAAAATTTAAATTCAATGGAACGTTGCGCATATAAAATTAAACAAAATCAATAAATAAATATGGAGCATAAACGCTGCTGCATAAGCTACGATAAAAATCTCTACATTTAAAAGGCTATGACTTCTCGAGTACAAGCGACGTTACATTAAATTTTACAGCCAATGCAGTTTGCTCGCAGCCATGAACTAATAGAAAACTATTTTCATCAATCTTCAGAACACGATGACATTATTTGCTGCTACAGCACCGCCCACACGTCTCTCTGATCTACAAAGTCTTCGAATGCATTGGCGTATTCTGTTGCTGCGCCATTCTTTTACAGCAAAAGTAACAGCAGCACTTGAGACTGCAGCAACAACAGTAGCAGCAGCGAACAGGATGTTGTCAAGGAGAGTACGAGTAAAGATGTGAGTTAAAGTAAACTAAGGAAATTTTTACACAAGAAGAATATACAATAAAAACTTGAGTTTTCTTCAGATTCGGCTCTTTATCGACCATCATTTATTTTTCGACCTTCGTTGACGTATTGACAGCTTATGTAAAGCATATATGAACAACATATTTTTACCCTCTTGAGATTTTTGGTAAAATAAATATTGACTTCCTATCCTTGCGGACTGAGTTGCCTTTATTTGTCTTAATTGTCAAACTTTTTTAGCTCTCTTAAAATATTAGCTTAGTTCCTGAAATGCATAGACTTCCAAGCCACATTTCAATTGGATCTTTTGGCTCTCAGACATCACTTTTTGCTTTCCACACCACTCAAAATTTTTCTTTAAAATTTACAAGCAAGTTATTGCTAAATTACATCCTTAGTTTTCCACCTTCATTGAGATTTCAGTTAACATTTCGACACAGCAAAGTCCTAAAAACTATTTTCTCTCAGTGTAAAAAACGAGGGCGGTAAACTCACATTAGAGAAACAGAGATACACGGAGTTTGTGCATTAAAAATTCCAAGGGATTGGGGTATAAACACGTGTCTAAAGCTAAAACAAAATATTTGCGAAATTCTTGAATGAGCACTGCATTGTTGTTTTGGTTGTTGTTATTTTTTATGCTTTGTTTTGCAGTTTATACACTGCACACTAAACAGTGGCGTCTAAAAAAGTGGGTTGCAAACAAAGTTGTTGAATTTTTTGTTTGCTTCGTTTGTTTTTTTTT
>OY804258.1:21000884-21236374 GCA_963680825.1 Meiosimyza decipiens | reverse complement strand
TTCTTGTATTCACATTTGATTAATAATTTAACACAAAGTTGACCAACAATGAGTCGTAATAAACAGAAGAACATAACATTTGTTGGTTTTGGCTGAATTTTGCATGAAGGTGTTTAGAATTGTTAAATAGATATGATTTATCTTAACGCACTATTAATAGTAATGGTTCTGTTCAAAAAAAAAAAATCGGAAAGAATCAGTTAATTGAAAGGGAATGTTGTTTTGCGATAACTTTTCTTATAAAAGCCCTAGCAGCTCTTGCAGTCCCATGGTACCAAAAAATCTTTGATCGTATGATCTCACAAAAAGAGTTCATTCCTCAGGAAAAGAAACATGAGACACTAACTACTAGTTGTACTGATTTGACGCCCTGGGTATTTGCCCCACAACGATCACCCTAAGCAGTGCCGGATTTACATAAGGGCACTACGGGCACGTGCCCCTGGGCCCCCACCAATCAGGGCCCCCACCAATATAAAAATAACGAGCGAGCATTAGCGAGCGAGGTATGACGCTAGAAAAAATAAGTAATTTGCGAAAAAATAAGTTGCGAAAAAAACAGTTTAGCGATTTCGGTACCGTGCATAGGACATTCGTTAAATCTAACTGGAGAGATAGCTTCTGATGCATCGGTAGCCTCGACGCATTTTTTTACTTTCTTGTTGGGCAAAGCTGATGCATTATTGGAAATTCATAAAAATGAAAATTAGTGAATATTAGTTCCTCAAAGGGTTGAATGTACTCCATGGCCTGCTCGTGCAAATGCTAACAAGGCGTTCGTAAGAGGATATGTTCCTATTAGAGCTACTCTACAAGAAATTGTAAATACTGATTCCTTCGACAACAAAACGCGTTGCACAGCAGCAGGATTATGTAAACAAATGTACAGACTAGAAACGGGAATCATGGCGTCGTTCTGGTAGGACATTCTTCAAAATTAGAATAGAACTAGCACCACTAAAAGTGATCGTAATTGTTGTGTGAGTGATAAATTTCTGCAGAAAATTCCTTCAATTCACAACAATAATTGACACTTTTGTGAACGCTCTAAATCAGAGAATTGCTGCATACGAGGGAGTTGAATTGAGATATGGTTTTTTGTCTCGTTTCGGTAAGCTTAGTCGAACTGAGATATTGGAAAATTCAGAAAGATTGATTAATATTTACAAAGATGACATCGATTCCAATTTGGAAACAGAACGTTTACAGTTCCAAGCGTCCTGCTCTGAGCTATCAGAATTTCAGTTCGACCAGCAGCATACCATCAGCAAGGAGCAAAAAATGTATTCCATTATAATGGATAAAAATATACGAGAATTATTTCCCAACGTGGAAATGATTTTACGAATTTATTTAACTTTGATGATCAGTAATTGTACCGGAGAGCGATAATTTTCACAATTAAAGTTGATAAAAAATCCTCTAAGAACTTGAATGACTCAAGATCGCTTGAATTATTTCACGATTTTAAGCGCAAATATTGATATTGTGGAAAAATCAAATATAGACAATATCATCAAACAATTTGCTGAGAAGAAAGCAAGAAAAGTGTTTATATAATTATATTTTTATGTAAATGTTTTTTAATTTTAAATATATATTTAAACTTTTAAGTTTCACCTTTTTTAAAATCCTAATTTTTTATTTATAAAAATTTCTATAATTTTTGAAAAGTTAAAGCTCATAAACGAGTCTTCGATAGGGTCGATTCAGTTACTTCGGTTTCGTTTTTTCAGTCCGGATAGGCTCCCACCACTCTTGTGCCCATGGGCTCCTTGATTTGTAAATCCGGCACTGACCCTAAGGCCAGTACTGAGTTCAGCTTAAGTTTCCCAAGAAATATCATAAACTATTAACTATTTTTTGCCAAGCAACATAAATCAAAGTTACCTTAACAACATTTTTTCATTAAATATCCACACATTTTTCATTTAAACTCTCCAAAGGATAAAGTTAACCCAATTCAATGCATGAAGGTATTTCTCTTATTTTGATATGCAACATAAATTTTTGGTATTTTTGATAAGATTTAACATGACTGGCTTTTAATATTAAATCCTTCAGCAGCAGCTCAGTTTTCATTTTCATCTCATACAATTCTCATTTAGATTCAAAATCAAACCCATAGTGTTGCTGGTGGCAAAATTTATTTAATTTTATTTTGTATTTATTTAGCTTTGTTTTTATTCCTTTCGACTCCTTGCATTGAGGTCGCCACAGTTCTCTAAAGCAATATTTCACTGCTGTATGTATTTTTGTTCTGTTTTATTTATTTTATTTTTTTACATAGATATTGTCAATATGTAAAGATTAGGCAGGATTCAAAAGGCTCTAACATATTACTTACGTTAACAAACAATCAAGTTTTAAAATTTTAGTCTCATATACATATTTCGATATAATGTAAATTATATATCACGTGAATTTCAAGCTATTTCTGATTGCAAAAATACAGTTTTAATGATATATAGCACCATACACCACGCATGGGTTATCTTACGAAAACTTGCCTATTCCACACGCTATTCAATGCAAAGATGAAAAAATGTTTTTTGTTTATATGTACCAATACATTCGAGTTTTTCAATATTTTTGCTTTAGTCAGCAAATTGCTCGAGGATACTTCGAGGGGTATACTTCAGCTAGTAATTCGAGTTTTCGCAGATGTTTTTGAAGAAAAAATGTTCAGGCATAGAATAGCATATTTTTTCTCCATTTTTTTTCAAGTTCGTTATGGAAGATAGATGGTGGAATTACCCTCAGGATTAATATGTTAAAAGATGTTTTTTTTTTGGATCGAAAGTTCTTGGATCGTATGATAAAGTATTTTTATTGCAGTTTGCTCTTCTTTTGTGCCGTTCCGACTAAGGCCATCAGCCGTGCAAATTCTAAAAGATGGTAAATTTTTAGATCAGCTTGATAATAATGATGGATAGCTCGAAAATTGCGCATAAACTGTATTTTAAAATCTCAATTTTATCGGGCTTACATATCCGAACTATTTTATGGCAAAATCATTTACTGTTTATGTGAGATCGCTGTAAATGCAATTTCACATATGAGAACCACCCTAATAGAGATAGTCATGCCTTTATTTTACACATATGTTTTTCTGTCTAGAATTTACATTATTGGCCAAGGGTTCAATGCGCTCAATCCTTGTACAATATATGTGTGTATAAGTAAACGCCATTTTTAGTTGTTGTTATTTGCAAAGTATTTGTACAAATCTTTCAATATACGAATAGTACATGTTGCATTCACATACGAAACGATAGCTAAAAGACTGAAAATGTAAGCAAAATCCACGTTTGAAAATTGCCAAATTCTAACAATTTATTTGGCAGTTATGCTACAAATTTATGGATTTTTCAATTCAAAGAGGCTTATTTGATTTATAGAATTCAACATTTATAAAGTTTTATTACAAATGTGTTTAATTTTATCTAAACCTTTGAATAATTTACTATAGGGGCCATCCATAAGCTACGTGACCGAAAAAATCTTTTTTTTAACCCCTACTTTACTCTTTTAACCCCCCCTTCCCCTATTTAATTACGTTGCAGCATGATTTTTAAAAATATTTTCTACTAACGCAAATGCACCAGTCGCCGACCGGGTTCATGTATCCGACCGCTTTAAAAAACTCTATAAAAGCCCATCAATTTACCGCGCAAGGTTTACGAAAGTGAATGCATTTCATTCCTTCAAAAAATCATTCTAAAATCTTAACGGGTTTTTTGTCAAATGAGTCAAAACTACGCAACGATACGTTTCGATGGTTTCGCGAGTGTAAAAAAGATAAAAAAGGAGTTTCAAGATTATCGATTTTTCAGCGGATATAAACTGAGCTGACAATATTTTAATAGTTGCTTGTATGCATTTATATATCCATATCATAATTACAAAGTAATAACCACTTTTTTAATTAATTTAAAAGATTTATAAAGTGAATAAAAGCGATCGGAATAGGGTTGCGTAAAAACATCATACGTTCCTCATTCCGACCATTTGTCCGGTAACAGGATTTTAAAGCTTCTTAAAAAAAGATAGTTTTTGTGTTCAATTAAACTAAGAACGTAGAATTCTTGCTAGGTTATTCAATCTACACATAATTTTACGATGGAGGGCCTGTATACGACCTAGTTTAACTTAATCAGATTTGCCATAATGTGATATGAAACTTATACGTTTTTATGTTATTTTTCTGTTTGAACATATAATTGCTCTATTATTTTAGATTTTAAATTTACATTTATTTATATTCTCTCTGTGAATTTTTTGATACTGCACGGTACAATAAAATTTATACTACAGTAATTTATTAAAAAAATACATGTAAATGTATCTACGTAATTATAACAATCAAATTGAATACGGTCGGAAACAGGGTTAATTTTTTTTTCTTTATATTCCTGTTTCCGTCCGCCTTGGTCAGAGACTAGCATCCACAAAGTGTTATGCATATGCGCTTGTTATTGTTTCAGTCAATCATCATGGATTCCAAAAAATGCTTAATCTATCCTCGCAAAAATTTAGAAGAGGCTTTTATTGATGTAAAAGAGAAAAATGTAGTATTAGGCAAGCTGGCAAAATTAACAACGTTACAAAGACTACTTTAATAGACTTATTACAAAATAAATACATAAGTCGTGAAATGTCTGTGGTCCGACCGTGTTAACAATAGAGGAAGGAAAATATTCTAGTTTAGTCAACTATAGTAATGGGTGAACCTGTAACAATATCTCAGCTAGTCGAAACTGTTTCAAAAGTAATAAGAAATATGGGAAGAAAAATTCGTTTAAAGATGATCAGATTAGTGATGTTATGTGTAAAATTAAGAGTCCTTCGCTAATTTCCAGTCATCGTAAGAAATCTGATTAATGCTAGTTTTTATGCTTAAAAAACTTTTTTGTGTTTGCATGTTTTCAAAATTGAAATAATATGTTTAAACTTAACCAGTTCCTTATTGTTCTTATTTATCCTAAAATATCTCAGTGAAAAATGTGATTAACATTAGTTGTTATACTTAGAAGTTAACTTTGTTTGTTTAAAACTAAAAGATTTTAATAAAAATCGTAAATTATTTGAAAAACGTTAACTTTGCTTTTTTTTTAAGCAAGTTTTAATATAATGAAGCTCGTTTTTCATATGGCGACATTAGCGGTCATCACAGGCCGGCCGGAAAATGGTGCAGCTTGTGTTTTTCTGTATCAGTTTATTAAAAAACAAATTTGGAAATAAAAACTATCATTTAAATTATTTTTATCATATTTTTTCCGCGAGAAACATCTATAACAATAAATAGATGAATTTTAGTGAAATTACATATCATATTTATATATCTTCTAAGAGATTCAAACAGACGTACTGATAAGTGGTCGGTAAGTGGTGCATTTGCGTTAATGAATTTTAAAATAAAATACATGATTTATTGACAATATTAAACATAAAACATTACATTTTATATTTTAATAGATAAAACATATTTAAAATGAATAAATAATTTTCAATAATTTTATTTCGTCCAAGAAAGGAATTCCCTCATCTATCCAAGAAGGTATATCTTCAATTAAAGTAATATTTTTCTCTATATTTAATTGTTCGTCTTCCTGTTAACAGCTACTACATCTTCTACATCGATCCACAATTTTACAATTTGAAGTCACGTAGTATTTCGCGAAACCCCCCGCCCCCCGTCGTTACTTTTCGTAGTATTTTTCATGACCCCCATTCTCTTAAATCGGTCGCGTAATTTATGGATGGCCCCATATAAAATTGAATCTAACATGTATTATGTCCGTGTTTACAATTGTTCGTTTATGCTTCATACATTTCCAAAATCTTCTTCTGATTTAAAAGAGGTCGCAGGCACTAAACAAGAGGCATTAAAGTGTTGGAGGACAAATATTGGCTTTTATGGCAGCAATTGTTTCAAAATTAGGCACATTGGTGCATGTAAATTTAATCTACCAAGAATTTTTCAAAACGTGGTGGGGTTTGACGACGACGCGTGACACCTCCCATGCAACAAAGACACTTTAAAGGCTGTACTTTCACTTACCGCAGCTTTAGTTTTGAAATTATTCGTAAAGGTCAAAATGTAGGCGAATTTTGATAACGGTCCATAAAACAAAATCTCTTAAAAGGCAATATCATGAACCAGTATCAGCTGCTGTTATGAGATTTGATACATGGAGGTAAATAAGTTTGTACCGAGATCCTTGTAAAATAAAGGCGGGATTTAACAACAGAACGTGGCGCCTATCATACAACAAAAACCATTTAAAAGCTATATCTTGACACTTATGTTAGTTAGCAATAGTAGAAAAATTCTACAAGGCATGGCGTAAGCGGTTGGAACTGTAGAGTACTTGTAACATAACAACTAATATATAAAAACATTCTTATCACTTTAATAATATTTCTATGAGCAATAATAGTACCCAGGTGGAGAGTTAAAACAATATGGAAAGAAATCACTAAAGTACATTATATTTCACTACAAACGAGTAGTTCATAAACATTAAAATTCTGTTGAAAATTCAGACGAATATCTCAAATGATTTAAAAGTGGGTTAAAAGCACGAATCGATTGGCAAGTGGGCATCGTAAAAAAAAACAGTTAAGTTAACGTAGAAAAATCTAGCAAGAGAGATAAAATGAGTGTAGAAGGGGGACAGAGAAGAGAAGAAAACAAACACGCAAACTCTTTTTTCATTTTTAATAAACATAAAGCTAACAACAATCATAACAACAAGCAATATAATTCATAGCAACTGCAAAAAGCGGAAAAAAAACAAACAATCAGCAAAAAATTAACCAACAACTACAAGTATGTAGAACAAGAAAAATAACAAGGTGAACAAGAATAAGAACAACAATAGAAATGCTTGTAAAATATTGTTGTTGTTGAATTGTAAAAGAAAGTTGAAAAAATTGTTGGTAAACAAAAAATTAAATTATCGTAGATTAGCTGAGATCTAAGGGAAGTGTGAGAACAATCAATACATATTCATAAAGCAAAATGTGAGTATTAGGGGGGCTATGCGGTTAATACCATGCTGAGTGATAAAGAGGGGGTCACTCAAGAATAGAATAAAACAGATTTTATATATAGTAGTTGTCATGCCAGAATCATTAACATTTAAAGGCATTACATTACATTGTTATCACCATGGTCACTTTTTCTCGATGCTTTGGGTACGGTGGCCATATTTTTAGCAGATACTACAATCCTATGTATTGTTTCAATTCTTTTTATATATAGTTTATTCGACTTTAAGCTTAAAGCATTTTATTCAACTCTATATTAAAGAACAATGTCTACTCTGGCATTTCGCGAAAGAAGTTACGAATACATCTTTCTCTAAAGTCAGTTGGTCAGTATATTACTTTGTTAGATTTGATCGCAAAATTTACATTTACGTCTAACATAGTAAAGTAAACTTTTTTTTTTTAAGTCTTTATAAAAAAGATACTTTACCAAGTTTCTTCAAAGATGGCTCTTAAAAGCCCCTATAAAGAATTTTTAACTAAATAAGGACTGTCCCAGAAAAAACTTACGTTTTTTATTTTTTGTATTATGCTCTACCTGATAATTTTATAGGTTTAAAAAGACACAATATTTGTTCTATATAAAGTGACTTTTAACGACAAAGATGTCTAGCAAGCAACTAAAAGTCCGCGAACTGATTTTGTCCACATACCTACAAAATCCAGAATTAAAATATTCAGCTATAGCAAAAATAGTTGGTGCATCAGAAAAAACTGTGTTTAGCGTTATTTCTAATTATAAGAAGGGTCTACCTGTTTAACAAAAAAAGGGTTCAGGCAGAGAACTAGAATTTTTTAACCCAAAGGTAGCGACGAAGGTAAAGCGCCTTTTTGAGCAAAATCTCAGTGCGAGATATGGCGGCTAGAGCAGGTACATCAATATCTACTGTACAAAGGATAAAGGAGAAAAGTAAGCCAAAGACATATAGAGTTCAAAAAGTGCCAGACCGTTCTGATGAAAAGCAGTTGATGGCTCAGATGCGAGCCCGAAAATTTTATGAAAGGTACCTGAATAAATTTTATTTCAGTATTATGGACGACGAAACTTACGTTAAGGCAAATTTTAAGCAGCTACCTGTGCACGAATATTATGCATCACCAAAAAAGGGGCATGTGTCCAGTAAATTAAAAAAAAAAAAAATTTCGAAACTTCCGAAGCAATATATGGTTTGGCAGCCCATATGCACCTGTGGTCTCAGAAGCAGATTTTTTGTTACACAAGGCACAGTCAATTCCAAAGTATATATAGACGAGTGCCTCGAAAAACGTCTTCTACCATTTATTCGTGCACATAAGGGTACCGCGATGTTCTGGCCAGATTTAGCAAGCTTTCATTACTCTAAAGCTACGATGGAATGGTATCCAAGTAAAAAGATCAATTTTGTTCCAAAAATTGCAAATCCGCCCAACTGCCCAGAGCTTCGCCCAATTGAAAGATATCGGGCTCTAATGAAAAGAGATTTTCGAAGGAGTTTTAAGAATGCAAAAATATCACAAGACTTCAGACTTAAGTGGAAAAAATCGTACCATACTGTCGATGAAACGACTGGACAAAATTTAATGAAGGGCCTTACGAAAAAAGTAAGAAATTTTTATAAAAAAAAAAAAATTGTTACTTAGTTTTTAGTTATTTATATTCTGAACACTAGACCAAAAAAATTACTGGGTATTTTTTTACAACTAAAAAACAAAACGTAAGTTTTTTCTGGGATAGTCCTTATATATGTTGTGTTTCTACTTGTCTTTAGACCTTTAAAAGAAACTATAAAACCTTTGTTTGCTACTAGGGGTACTTCAAAATCACAATTTGCTACAATAAATACGAAGAAATTATTGATTGATGTTGTACTTTGTGCAATTATTGCTTATTGTTTCTATCCCAGTAGGCAAGGACAGGAGCTTGCAGGCCTTACCTGGTAAGATTAAGGCCTTACCACCTCCTTTCAAACTTACTTTAGCAGGCCTGATAGAAGTACTCTTCAAGCAGGTCTTCCTACATCGCTTGCGTCAAGAGCCCTTCTAAGAGCGCTTACCGTAGAAGGGTTCATAGCAGTACTTTGAAAAAATTAAATCTTAATACGTCGTGATACTCTTAGTTAAATGTTTTTTTTTTTCTGCGTCAACCTCCTTTGCGTTGATATTTTTAATGTTTTTTTTTTTTATGACGTTTTCTTAATTTATAATTTCACATTGAATACACAACACTCTAAGACTTTAACATAATATGAGACAGAAGACCAGCCTAGCAACATGCACACCGTTCCTTACTTCTAACCATGTATCAACTTTTGATGTCGTATAAGTACAATCCAATGACAAAAAAGTAAGGTCGAATCATAAAACATTGCAATACATGAAATAAAAAAATACATGAAGTCCTTCTTTTTTGCCTTCTATTAGGAGGCCTTATAGCACTGCTGCTGTGGAAAGGCCTTATAGCACTGCTGCTGTGGAAAGGCCTTATAGCACTGCTGCTATAGGAAGGCCTTATGGCAGTACTGCTGTGGGAAGGCATAATAGCACGCTTGCCGTGGTAAGGCATAATAGTATACACTCAATGGAGTGTATAATTAAAATTTCACTACTTATAAAATTTACTTATTGTTAATATTGACATATTGTAAATAAAAACAAAAATCATAGTAAAAAAAAAAAATTTTTTTTTGTTATTTACATGAAAATTTAGTTTTGAAAAGGCCTCTTACAATCGGAGCAGTGCTAGCAGGCCTCCTCCGGGGAAGGCCTTGCTCAATTGCCTGCTGGGATTCTATCACCCATGCACTTTCACAGTATTAGTGCGTTTGAGTTTTTATTCTAAATTTTGCTTTTGTGACATGTAACATATTCTTGATTGCCTTTAAGTATTGTCATTTTTGTGATTAATTTGCTTATCACTGGTGTCAGGGAAGAATGCAGAAAACAATGTCAGCGAGAGTTCGGCAGGTTGTTCCCCAACCATTTCTTCTGTGATATAGAAACATGAATGTCGATTACTATGATTTAGTTAGATTTGGGAGGCGACTGAGCACCCAAAATCACCCTCTATATCCACCACTGAATGCTACATGGCAGCCATTGAAATTATACGGGAATCTTCTGACTGTATTTGTGGTTTAAAACGTATATTTTCAAAATCACAGGTCATAAAATGGCTCCATTATACATTTTACTTTAGAAAAAATTTACGATCGACAAAGTCCAGAGCTTTTTCCATTTATCAGGTAGTACGAGTATTATGTAAAATTTAGTGTACATTTAGAAAATATTGATTACCTTGATTGTTTTTTTTTGCAGTTTTTACCTAGATTTCACCCTATTGTTTATGAACACTTTGCGAAAACTTCAGACAATCCTACAAAACTAAGTATTTTTAATATGTATAACTATGCAAATTTCAAGCGTCAAGTAAATGACAAATTTCAAGAGAATGTCAACGAAAGATTATTTTCAATGTTGTACTTTTTAGTTTTTTTTCATTTTGCCTTAACATTAATAAAGTAAAGGACAGATCGCAGATAAATAACAAAAGGAAAGAAACTAAAATGTTGGACTTAAGCACATAAATTCCATTTAGTTTAAACACTGACCGACAATTGAATGGCTACTGAGAACGTTTTACAATGGATTTTATAAAGAAATGGAGCTGCCAGGCAAAGGAAATAAAGTTCAATTGAAAAAAAAAAACATGCAGCAAAAACTGAGGCAGTAAAACCTATTATTTAAAGGGCCTTCATTGCACTAATAGTGCAATATTTTTTGCAATGGTAGGGCGCTTGAAGGAGGACGAAGGCTCTAATAGCAAAAGGTATGCTCACCGCACTTAAAAAAAAAGGGGTCAACTTGCGGAGTAAAATCGACCGGCTAGATTTGTGTTTGTATTGTTATACTACGTTAAAACGTAACTAACATACCCAGCAAAACTTTTTTTGGAACTATGTAAGGTGGGTCATATCTTATCATACGGAAATTTACGGGCAAGAAATCGATATGCTTTTATCTTCTCTAAAAGATTGGTCTTAATATATTTTTCTACGTTTTCTTCGCCAGCATCTCACAACCAGCCCCACCACAATTCTGGCGACTGACGCTTATTTCGATTACTAGCCGTATTCAAACTATCAATTGTAAAATAAAAATTAAGCGCGAGGAAATGGCCATGAAAAATGCAATGCTACTTCCCGCACTATCATAAATTCATTACCTTGGAGAGCTGGTAAATTCAACATTCTTTCAAATGTTGCCTGGGTGGTGTTCATTTGTTTTATAGTAGTGGTTGTGCTGCTCTCTCTTGCATATGGATATGAGTGTGTGCATGTTTGCGTATTAGATCCTTTCTGTAGGTTTTGAGATCATGAATAACACGTTGTACCACTTTTGCATGCACTTCTTTTTTTGCATGAAATCAAGTTAAGGGCTGTGCTTCCTACACTGGTATTTTTAAGGGCTTTCGTTTTGTTTTCATCTAGTGATAAAATTTATGAGGACAAAAAATGTTTTAGTTACAAGTTTATGCAAGGTTTACCGGCTGAAGTTTCAGAAATTTTGCATTTGCACACGTAGAAAAATAGTGTGATATTCTTAATTATTAATTGTAAAAATAAAGCAAACAAATTTAATTCATGATTTAATTATAAAGGTTCCCGAAACTCTCAAAATCTTCTCTGAAGGTAGTCAACTTATTATCAAATTACCGCTTTTTGTTTTGGTAGATCAGCTAACTTTGACTTTGTCTCTCTAAAAAAAGGCATTTAGCATCGCATGAAGTGAAGTGCTTAGCAAAAAATCAATTATGTAAAGGGTGTGCCAATAAGAGTGCACTTTTTTATTTAAATATACATATCTTTTGAGCGAGTTGTATTATTTTTATTGCATCGGCAAATGGCAACGCGGCTCTGATAATAGGCCCTTTTCGTGAAATTTTCGATGATTTTTTCACAAAGATGTGGCTGTATCTTACCGATGACGCCTTGGATCTTAGCCTTGATCTTAGGAAATATTTCTGGTTTATTCACATAAGCCCGAGATTTCACAAAACCCCAAAGAAGGAAATCGCATGATCGTGATGATTTGGTCTGGAAATCATTGCTGCAATAAATTGATTGTTTCATGCGAGGTGTAAGAGGTGGTAGCGTCCTGCTGAAACGACGTGTCGTCCAGATCCATGCCGTTTAGTTGTGGCCACAAGAGCTCTTTTATCATGTTGCTGTAACGAATGCTGTTTACAGTCACTGCAATTCTGGCCTCATCTTCAAAAAAGTAAGGCCCAATCACATCGCCTGACGAAAATCCGCACCACACACCTGCTCGTTGTGAATGTTTTTGTTTCTCATGGATCAAGTGAGGATTTTTTGAGCCCCGAATTCGACAATTTGGTTGATTCACGAAGCCATTCAAATGGAAATACGCTTCATCGGTGAAGAGGACTTTTTTCAAAAAATCGGCATTCACTTCACTTTGAATTGCCGGCGCTTTGCGTGGTCTGCTGGTTTGAGCTCTCTAGTAAGCTGAATTTTGTACGGGTGAAGGTGGAGGTTTTATGTTAAAATTTTCTGCGTAGGGCTTCGTGAAATTCGAAGTTTTTAAGAACGATGCCGAATTGATGTTTTCGGGTTTTCGGCGACACTCTCGTTTACAGCATCAATATTTTCAAGAGACGGACCGGCACCTTGATCAAAGGGGACTTACTGCCCACCTACCCAGTTCCTTCAATTTTTTTTACCACTCTTTCAATTGTTGATACATTAGGTGCACTTTCTCGACGGCAAATTACACTTTAAAAAGTGCACTCTTTTTGGAACACCATTATATTTGTTATATAAACTTAAGCCAATTTTTTATAGCATACTTTTGGTATTATAGCGAATTACGGAAGCAAGAAGTTATCTGAAAATACTGAAAGCGTTTATTTGTCACTACCCAATATATGTACGTTGTGGTTTACCGTTAGTTTTTGCACTTACATACGAATGTAACTACTCAAATTCTGTTCAAACAAAAACGAGCCATTGTTTCTAATCGCTTTTGTTTGAAAATATGGTAGAGGGTTTAAAAATAAATGAAGGTTTTGCAATCAATCAGAGATATCTAAAGGAAGCCCTTCAAATTAATTTTTGTTTCTGAATTTGAGGTGCATATACCTATCTAGTAGAACGTTTTTCAAGCTTCGAGTCAGAAAAGTAATACAGACGTAATATTTTTATATATATCTTATTAGTACTAAAGTACAAGTTTTTTGCTAGGTTTCAACTAAATTTTTCTAAATTTGTTTACTGGGCATAGCGCTTATTACGCTGAAAAATACGATTAAGAGTTAAAATTCTTTTTTTTTACATTTTAAATATTTTCTAAATGTATGTAAGCATGTTTGTTTTTTGTTTAAACAACAACTTGGGATCTACCTCTCACGATAAATAATGTAGGTAACGTTGCTGGTTACTATGAAGATTAAATACAGAACATAAGTTTTCGTAAATTGGGGTTCGCTCATAATGCGTACCTTTTATTTTTGGCCGAACACCACATCTAACAAAGAGTTATGGAGTAAAGCAAAATTGAAATGTTTAAATAGCAGATCAAAAGAAAAAAGTTCGTTTAGTTAGGACATCCCCTTCAAAGAGAGCAAGATTTGCTACTTTAGTATATAAATATGTCAACAATCGAAATAACTAGCCAGGGCTTGAAATAGATGCCCCATAGGTAGAAGCTGCTAAAAAAAACAGTAGACGCTAAGTCAAGAACTTAGAATATGTTATCAATCTGATATCGATTTTTCGTTGAGCGGTAGTGTAAGTCAAATTTTTGGCTTTTAACGAGGCCAACTAAAATGACAATTTCTGTGGAAATGCACATAAGTATTTTATCTCTGTTACAAAAAAACACGACATTACATTTTAATTCTTGGCATAATACCGAAGTTTTATGCAAAAACTAATAAAAATCCAATACTACACCGCGGACTATTTTATTGCCAACATAAAAAATAGCAATATTCTTCTCATTTCATGCTCCGTTCATTCCATTTATGTCTTAGTCTGTGTATCAAACTGCTACTGCAAATATCGATTGTAAATCATAATTAATTTTTTATTTTAAACTGGAAAAATGATAATAAAACGCAATCAGGGCACCAAATGTATGAAGATGTGATGTCTGTGTATTGGCTCTGTTATTTTTTTTTCAATTTTTTATTGCATTATCAATTAACGACTGCGTGTCGCAGCAGCAAATGCAATAGAAAATATACCAAGAAAAGCAACAAAAAAAAAAAAAAAAAACACTTGAAAATTTCAACAAAAAAAAAAAGACAAGGAGCAACTGGTTTCCAAGTGTTATTGTTGTTGTTATTATAAAATTTATTATTGTTGCTTTTGTTGTTCTTATCAATCAACAGCACAAAATAAAAAGTAGAACAAGCCAACAACAGCAGAAGCATAAAACGAAAAGCGCTTTTAAAACTGAAAAAAAAATGTTATAAAAAGTTTATAATTTTAATTTGAAAGAAAAACAGCAGCAGCAGCAACCGCAAGAAAAATATTAACAATTTAAAACCGAAAAAAAAAAAAATTAGGGGAAAACTCAAAGCAACTCAGTTCAACATAAAACCACAGAGTTCAACTGCGCGGTTTCCACCGCCCTCCGTTTACAAAAAGCTGCTGTTTTGTTGCTTTTGCTGCTGGTTGCTTTTGCTGATAAGGAAGTTTGAGAAAGAAAAAAAAAGGCTGCGTAAATCCAAATAATTTGAAGAGCATTAGAAAAAAAAAACGCGTTGATAAAGAGGCAAGACAGAAAAAATTAAATAAAAGAAGAAGATTTTTCACGCAACAGCCATCCATGCAAGCAGTAAAAGAAACATTCTTTGCGAGAAAAAGTCATAAGAAATAATCTTATTTTACTTTTACTTCTTTTAACGACCCTACTGCTGCTGTTGTTGTTGTTCTTGTCGTTGTTGCTGGTTCTAACAAACATAAGACAAATAGCAAATAAATAAACAAAAGTACAAGCCAACAAAAACAAAGCACACAAAGTTATTTTGAAAATTGCTCATTCCATTAATAAGTGCCGTTTCCTTCCGTAGATCCATCTGAAACCAAAATCTTGTTTTTTTTATTTTAATTTTTTTCACTGACAAGTGACGGCTATAATATCTCGAAATCATGACATCCTAGAAAAGTTTTTATTATCAAATATCAATTTAGCATTGGAAATCCATAAAAATTTATTCAGAGCATTGAAAGACCTAAGAGCATTAACAAAATAGACGATTTTATCATTTAAAAATCTCAAAATCTTGAGATGATAGCTAAGTATTTTTACATAAATTGCTGAGTCGTTACAACCAGATATTATTTACTGAAACCAGCAATTTTTATAATAAAAATTATGTCGTTTGGATGTTTGATTTGTAATTAAAACTTTCAAAAACAATGATTTTATTTAATTTTGGGAAGTCAGGGAATTTCTTTTTTCCAATTTGGCAACGATGGCTGAATAGTACATTGAGGATTTTGCGTCAGCTGTTCAGGTACAACGTTAAGAAATACTCAAAAAATTCTGTCCTTATTTTGTAGTCCAGGAAATTTAATTTTTTATTTACTACAAATATTTTGCAAGAATCATACCATGTGCCCATTTCTAGTTACCCCCGAGTTTTAAGAAAATTTAAAGAAGCAAATGAATCAAATTGTAGAAAACTTAAAATACCATTTAAAAGAAATGTGCATTGTTTTGTGGAATATGTAGACTAAAACTGTGTATATTTGTATATTTAAGTCACCACCACAAAAAACATAATCACCGCATTTGGTACCAACCATCAAACAGACTTCATTCATTGTAATGTAGCAGGAAGAGCAGCAGGCGAAGGAAAAAAGTAGCACGAGACACAACACACAAACTATGCACAAATCTTCAAATGACTCCCTTTTCGTTGGTTCCATACTGAATTCTACACAAAGTCAGCATATTTGTTACCAGTAAAAGTAAAAATATATATTACAAGGAGCTTGTGCGTTTTGTTGTTCTTGTTGTTGTCCAAAAATAGAAACAATTCCATCAAGTTTCAAATAATGAAGAATCTCTTACTTTTGATTGAGAGAACAAAAAAAAAGGAATAAAGTTGTTTTGTTTCGTACAAGTTGCCACTTTTGTTTTCTATTTCAACTGTAATTTTAATTAAATATATTATGCATTTAATAAAATTATTGTTTTAGAACTGCTAGAAAAAGAAAATTTATGCAAATTAATTAGAAATTTTAAGTGAAGAAAATAAATAAATTGAAAAATATATTTGGTACTTTTTGCAATTAAGGTAATAGATCAGATGTTTTTTAATCAGCATAAAACTAAACAAAGCAATAACTACACAAAATAAATGAATTTTTGCAGAAAATTTGCATTTTGCGGTTATTTATTGAGATTATGTGAGGTTAATGCTGCTGCTGAGGTCAGTATTATTTATTGCCATTGCATTCAGAAGTATACACGACTGGTATTTCGATTAGCTATTCTAAATGTCAGCTATTTCACCACAATTATCATTAGACGTCCTTAACAGACGCTACTGGTATTAATTTCTCATACCTGCAATAGTTTTTGCCTTTGATGTTTACTTTGACGCCTGTGATGAACGTTAGTTTCCACTTGATATGGATGGTAAAGCTATGGATTGTATAAAGAAAATATTTTTTAGATAAAGTTCTGCCAAGATAATATTCTTGTTGGTTTATTTAGCTTTCAACTCATTTGTGCTTTCAGATTTTGCGAATTTTTTGCCTTCAGTCAATAAAGAGTCATTTCGAGTGACAACTCACAAGAGTCACACCTTTTTCAACATAACGAGCGAAACATCGTAATATCGAAATATAAACACATAAATTTAATTAAATTTTAAATATCTGTTTAAATTTAAGTATCGTAGTCTTAATATATTGCTACTTTAAACTTTCATTATCGAATATCAACAACATTTCATCCTCATGTTGATAATTCTGAACTTCGACAGTAGCGAAGAAATTTTTTGTGTTGGGATTTTGGATTTCATTTTTTAATTTTGCATGAAATTACAGATTTATATATCAAAAATAAATTTCCAATTATATTTCCATCGGTAACTGCATATTCGTATTTCCAGGCTTATACCTAATGTCTATTTTTTCATTTTTAAAAATCGTCATATATCACTGTTATGAAAGACTTGGTTCCAGATCTACTTAAAATATTGGTTAAAATCTTTCTAAAGATTCCTGATTAACAAACATTGCAACCATTTCTTAATTAACTACTGAACTGCTCTCGTTTCTCGTATGGTTCTCGAGATATACACATCATGCATACTATAAATCATACTAGGAGTGCACAAAGTTTAACATAAAATATAACGAAATCTAAAAGAGATCAAAACAATTAATTTAAAAATAATGAGACAAAACTAAACTAAGCCCCAAACTTGAATGACGAAACATTTTTACTTAAAGACTGAAACTAAAGTTTGAATAGTTCGTAAGCCAACGAAGATTTGTAATTAATTCTTTCTCAAAATAATTACGTGTTTGTTTAAAAAAATGTTTAGTATCAAAAGATTCATTATAACGCAAAAACAACTGGATCGGTTTTAAAGTTGAAATTTTTTGTTCCGAGATTTCTGATTGCTATAAGAAATATCCAAAACTCACCGTTTTCGGAAAAGATCTACCCTTATTTCGGCTAAAACAAAATAAAAATACGACTAAGATGATGCACTGGGCTACTACGATATTCCCAGGGCCGTAGCGAGCATGGGACAGGCGGGGCGGTGCCCCAGGGCCCCGACGGGAAGGGGCCCCTTCTCGTCGACCACTTTTTTGGTCCTGAAAGAAACTTACCTCGGTAAAGACTTTGGGGTCTCATGAAGGTGACCACGAGAAATTGAACACGGTGGTCTCCCAGAATAAAACAATTCTACATTTTTTTGTAGTTTTATTATTATTAAATTCCCTAAGTATCATCTAGAGGGAGAGGTAGCGTGGCTCCCTGCTCCCTCCCGCTGCTGGGCCGAGTTTTATCCCAGTGTAGGTCAGTGTTCGTAGATTGTAGTAGAATTCTGTATATAATTCTATAGAAATTCTACTACAATCTACGAACACTGGTGTAGGGGTACTTTAAAATTTGAAAAAAGATTGCCATATGGGGGGCCCCAAATTTCCTTGTTGCCCCAGGGCCCCCGAGGCTCTAGCTACGGCCCTGGATATTCCATTCAAATAAATCACAGTTCTTTACTAATTCGGAGTCTGAAAATAATCACGCTAAAGTTACGCTTAAAAATTACCTTTTATTTCGACGAAATTCTCCTCGCGTTATATTTCCGAATCCTGCATTAGTCAATTAATCCAAAGTTTATTAAAATCTGCTGGCTTTGCAGAAAGTGTCCTTTATTTACACAACTTAAAATAAAAAAAAATTTAAATTTAAGAAAATTGAATGAAGACGGAAAATCTTGAAAAGTTAACGCGGATGGAACGCAGACAAAATAAGTTTTCTTTTTTTGGACAGGGAGCAACCTGCATCCCCAATTTTTTTATTCTGCTGCTGCTGCGAAAATACCGATTAGCTTTTGTTGTTATTTTGCCAATTTAGAGGCTGCTGATGGTGAAACGGGACAACAAACTCACGCACTCACGCACACACGTAGCCATGCAAACAGGCTGACATGAGACACAAACAGCGCCGCAGCTGCAGCGCTGCGAAATCACGTTGAACAGCAGTTGTTGGCACAAAACACATTGGCAACTTGCAAATCCTTCTCAATATTCCTATGATTTCATGCAATTTTCTTAGAATTTAAAAGATTTTTAGATTTCATTTAACATTTTTTTATAAATTTTTAACTTTGCCAAAAAGGGGCGAGACCGCAAAGTATTTTTCTTTCTTTCATTTATTCACTCATTCCCCGTGCGTTTTCTTTTTGCTTTTTCATCAACACTGCATTTTTTCTACTGTGTGCAGTCAAGAAAACTTGGAATTTTTTCACTTTTTCATCACAGAAAACTCACTCAAAATCGTTGCAAATCTTCATAGCATACTTCCATTACACTTTTCAATCAAATATTTTTCACTTTGCACCAATAAATTTTAAGGGAAAACTTTTTCTTAATAAAATAAAAATATTTAAAAAAATGTCTTTAGCGTAGGCGAGATAAGTTGGGAAAACAATTTACTCATCACAACAGAAACGCAACGACCACAGAACCAGACTGGAGCGAACATAAGGCGAAAATGTCAAATATGCCGAAGCAGCAGTCAAAGTTACAGAAACAACATAGATCAACACGGTTGCCACATGTGTGATTTTGTTTGATTTCAAAACTAATTCGTAATTATCCAAATTTGAGGAAATTTACAAAAACTTTTTCAAATAAACTTCAATATGTTCAGTTTATGAAAAATTACGGTTTCATCTTTTTGATGGAGTAATTGCAGAAACTAATTATTTACGAAACTGAGTTTTTAGCAAAACTGCTTTGCTGGAGATATCAGGCCCCGCTCCCCACTGTTTTATCTCATACATTCATATGTACATGTATTGAGTGAAATAAAACAACAAAAACTTCAATTTACATTCAATGTGAGAACATGACAAGTGGTGTTAAAGAGCATTTAAGTATTACGTAACACAATTTTTAAAGATGTAGTTGCTCTCGATCCTGTCAACTTTTATCATTTGAATAAACATTTTCGCTGTAGCTATTCAATAAACATATAAAGAAGCGCTTCATTGTAAACATGTAATTTCAAATCACTTCCCGTTAAAGAACACGCGCTTGAAGCGGCCATCCAGTCACTTGCTACGTGACGGGTCCACCAAGCCTTTAAGTACAAAAACTCAAATAAAATCAAAACAAATCGAAACACCAACCAGGAGAGGTGAGTGCTTCACTTGCAAATAAATCGCAATTATATATTCCACAAGTTCAAACACTCGGAGTTCATTGCATTTAGAAGTTTATATGCTTATCGTTTCTTGATCACTCAAGCAGACCTCTATTATTTACTATTATATATGTATATACCAATATCCGAAGCATATGCCCGTGTTGAATACTAAAAATGAAAATATCAGTTTTGTTACAATTTTACCAAAGTGGCAACCATGGTGATAGAGTAACAAAAGCAATAGCAGCCGTTGCCGTCACTCGGCCATTTTGTGTTTTGGGTTCTCTAAACTTTCTTTTACAACAACAATACAAGGCTCATCAGTCAGTGGCTGCGGCGAAATCTGTAAATAAAAAAAATTTATCATTGCTTCTCTTTTATTGCCTGCATCATTGTACTGCCATATTTTTTGTTGTAAGAATTGAATTCGCCGTTTTCTCTAAAATGAAGTTGGTCGCAGTTTCCACCATGTTTGCGTTGCCAACTGTTTGAGTACACTAAGCAAAAAATCTTAAAAATAGATGATGGCGAAGTTGCATTATTTACTTTTGTTATCTGATAAAATTGATAAACATTGCGAAAATATTATGTGTGAAATTAGTATATATCAAAGATAATACCATGACCATATACAATTGCTTAGACAGCGTTTACACGAGGAAACTCTTGAAAGAAAGTTTTCCTGTTTGTAGGCAAGAAGGGAAAAACGAAAGGGTGGGGTGCAAAATTTGTCGTACACGCGAAATCCCTTTCGTTCTATTCGTTAGCTGATATAAAGCTTTGAATTTACGTTTGTTGTGGCGGGCTGACGCAGTAATTGCTTTGAAATTTTCTTGCACAAACAAATTCTAGTTTCCGTATGTAAACGCAAAAGAAATTCACAAAAGAGAATAGACAAGATTTTCTCAGACCGAATTTGCTCGTGTAAACGTTGACTTAGAGAAGTCAAGTAACAATCTTCACTCATTGAGTTTGGAAGTGTTTGACAAATTTTATTATACACGCGAAGCCATTTCAATTTCAACAGCTGCTGTAGGAACAACGTCCAACGAAAAGAAAATTAGAGATTTATAGGGATTCGTATTATAATGTTTTTCATATAAGTTGGAAACCATTAGATTGATGTCCAAATTATGAGTATCGTATAAATGATAATTTAAGAAGCTACAATGTTGGTTAAAGATATTTCAAATTTTTCGTATGGTTTTGCAGCTATGATGATTTTTCTGAAACTTTTTTTAATTTTTTATTGCCTTAAGCCAACTAATATTTCTGAAAAATTCGGCAATTGAAAGCATAGTACAACTATTCCAGTATTTTTTCATAATCAAATCGGCTTTCATGATGTTCTGTACTGTGTAAAATCTCTGCGCTGAATGCAGTCGTATGAAAAGACGTTTTTAGAAGTCGTAGCGTTTGAGTCGCACATACGGCTCGGTCGTTATAGCGATAGTATGAAAAATTGTAATTGAAGCCTCAGACGACCTTTGCTCATAATACGGTCAATACAAGAAAGAAATATCAAACTACTACTTAACGATATTATTTACAAACCAAAAAACTTCATCGGAGTAGAGACACGCGCGTTCAAACACGACACGACCATAAATTACAAATTTCAAACACGAACGCATTGTTAAAAAGTTTCACACCACTAACACGACACTGTAAAAAATATATTTTCGTATGATCAAAAACAGAGTTTTGCGTTACGCTTAGACGATTATTAATTCTCATATATTTTTGCTTACATGCATACTTTTGTTAAGAAAAATTAATTTGCCCATGTCCAAGCTCTATTATTATGATTTCGACTTTTTTCCTTTTAAGGGTAAAGTACACTACGCAAACCGTTTGTGCTGTTTTTTTTTGTAGCGTTGACAAACTTTATATTTTTTGACAAAATGTTTATTGTGTTTAGTCGTCTTAGTAGTGTCAATTTTGAAACTCATACGAATTTAAATTTTAAAGTCGAACACGTCGTGCGTGTTCGTGTCACGACAAAAAACATGACACGCGCCCATGTCTATGCCAAAGTGCCATACCGGCGTCTAAATTGGTGTGTGTTATTATTAGCAATATTTGATCAGACCATATCGAGTGCACAAACCTCGAGTACACCACAGCTGTCAAACAGCCCATTTACTTCAACAATAAGTGTTTTCGCCGTAAAAAGTTTTGCTTTCTCTTTGCTATGCTTTTTCTACAAAAATTGCTGTCATTTCTCAATTTGCTTGACAAAGACGCGCTTCTTCATTAAAGTTGCCGAGTGTGTAAATTTTTGTTAAAAAAACTTTCTTAAAACTGCAGTAAAAGTGCAAAAATAATAACAAGATTGCAAATTTCAATCAACTAAACGGAGTAGGAAAAGGAAAACCGGGAATTAACAGAAATGCAGTCTCACAGTAAAAAGCGCGTTTGCTACTACTACGACAGTGAGTTTGTAATTTTTTCCCAATGTTCAAAATGTGCAGATAAATTGTCAAATATCATAAATTAGTAAAGCTAGTGGTTATCGAAATTGCAACGAACTGCTGAAGTCTATGTTGCTTGCATTTTCGGCATCAAAAATTGGCGCAGAATTATCCGTTTGTAAATCGGCAATTTTATGACGACTGTCCCAACGTTTATGGTATACAGCGCACTTCTACGGTTGTACTTTACGCCGTAGACGTGTGTCAAAATAGTAGTGTTGCCACATAGAAAAAAATTGTGAAAATGAATTTCATCTTACTAAAAATGTATCATATTATGGAGTTATTAAAATAGATATATGTATTATAGAAATCGTTAAAGTCTGCATGAAAAATTTTGGGGTACTTAAATCACACCAGAAATCGTGAAATATTCCAATTAATTTTGTTTAAAAATTTTTGGATAAATTTGATTTAATTTTGGGTGTTTTTAAGGTTTACGATTTCAGAAATTTGAAAAAAAATGCTGCTTCCAATCTCACATATAATGTTAAATTGTATTAGTTTTTGGTTTTTTGCTTTGAATATCAATTTTGACACTCAAGCTTTCTGATGTTCAACATATTCAGTTTGACAGCTTACGAAAACCTGTATGATTCAATCATGGTAATAATCATGGTTTGATTATTTAATTAATTAATATTAAACCATGGTAATAAGCAAATATTGACATTCTCTAAATTTACAATAGACATGTTAGATGTTTCACAATTACAACTTTTCCAACTCCAGAACTTAATTTTGTAATTTCTATGTTGTGGGCAATTATTTTACGTTAGTGGCAACACTGTGGAACTTTTAGCTCATTATTGCTTTGTTTATTCGCTCATCTCGTTGATATATGCTCTCACTACGGTCGTTTTTCTGAAACAAAAATGCATTATGGCTTATGTCGCTTTATAAATTTTATTTTGCAAAATTGCTAGTGAAGCCCCGTGATTTGGCTTCATTATTTTAACTCTTTTGAAAATGTATTACATATACTTTTTTTACGCTTTGCAGGTGATATTGGCAACTACTACTATGGTCAAGGACATCCAATGAAGCCCCATCGCATACGCATGACACACAATTTACTTCTTAATTATGGACTCTATAGAAAAATGGAAATATATGTAAGTACAACAGACGAAATGAAAAAAATAATAAAATATAATAAACTGACGTGATGTGGCAAAATTAGTCATTTTCACGAAGAAGATTTACTGCCTTATTTTTAAGTCCGACAGCTCCCGTCGAGTAACGAATTTCGGTCACGAATACAAAAGAAGTGGTATTCTTAATTCCACCGGATCCGAAAATTGCGTTCCCAACCCTCAACAAAGTGTGAATTTGTTCCAACTGTTTAGTGTCGATAGTGGAAAGTCAATTATTATAGTCGTTTTTACAATGTCCGGTTAAATTTTTCGGAACTCTAACTGACATTGTGAAAATTTCCCTCAAAGTTTTAAGAAAAACTGAAAATTAAACCAAAAGTAGCATTGGTAGTAGAGGATGGGACAGAGTATCGAAACAGGCGTTAAAAAGTCGGGCTAGTCCAACACCGCACAAACTTTCAGCCTACCGATTTGGGGAATGATTACCTGAGTCGCCCCGACTTTGAAATAACTAATATCCAACCCTTGAGCAGATGTAAAACAACTACGGTGGGTCTTTTTTTAATTGCATTTATATATCTTATTTATTTTTATTTATAAGTTTAAGTACTTCACAGTGCAACAGTTGCTTATTTGAAAAATTTAAAAAATTACCATATTTCATAAAAATTTGAACGCATAATTTTTTTATAATTCCATTTAAAAGGGCGAGATTAATTTACAAACGAAGAAGTTTCTGCAGTGGCACATGCGACCGTCATAGTTGGATTGTAGTTTTAAACTGACAAAAAAGTCGTGAAGCAGTAAAATGAAATACCAGATTCTGACCTAACTGCAACGATATTTCCTGTTCATTCGTGCGACCATAATATATTGATAGTCAAGTAAAGGCTTAAAAAAGGCAAAAAAATTGCCAAGCTATTATGAAACTATTGTTGTTGCGACTTCGTATCTTGGATGTTATATCACTGGTTTTTTACTTTATTTTTTTTTTTTTACCCCCGATCCGCTTCAGTTTAAAACTGGCAACAACTAAATTGTTTATACCGTTCCGAAAATAATTGTTATGAATTTGTTTTTGTTATCGTTTATAGCGTCCTCATAAGGCTACCGCCGATGAAATGACCAAATTTCATTCCGATGAATATGTGCGTTTTTTACGTTCTATCCGGCCAGATAATATGACCGAATATAACAAACAAATGCAACGTTTCAATGTTGGTGAGGATTGTCCAGTCTTTGATGGTCTCTATGAGTTCTGTCAACTTTCAGCAGGTGGTTCAGTGGCTGCCGCTGTTAAGCTAAATAAACAAGCATCCGAAATTTGCATTAACTGGGGTGGTGGTCTGCATCATGCCAAGAAATCGGAGGCATCTGGCTTCTGCTACGTTAACGATATCGTTTTGGGTATCCTGGAACTTTTGAAGTATCATCAGCGTGTGCTCTACATTGATATTGATGTGCATCATGGTGATGGCGTTGAAGAAGCTTTCTACACCACAGATCGTGTTATGACCGTGAGCTTCCACAAGTATGGTGAATATTTCCCTGGTACAGGTGACTTACGTGATATTGGCGCTGGCAAAGGCAAATATTATGCTGTCAATATACCGCTACGTGATGGTATGGATGATGAGGCATACGAGTCCATCTTTGTTCCTATCATATCCAAAGTGATGGAAACTTTTCAACCGGCAGCTGTAGTTCTACAGTGTGGTGCAGATTCACTCACAGGTGATCGTCTGGGTTGCTTTAATTTGACCGTTAAGGGACATGGAAAGTGTGTTGAGTTTGTAAAAAAATATAACTTACCGTTCTTGATGGTTGGCGGTGGTGGCTACACCATACGAAATGTTTCACGTTGTTGGACTTATGAAACCTCAGTGGCACTTAGTGTAGAAATCGCCAATGAACTTCCTTACAATGATTACTTTGAGTATTTTGGACCCGATTTTAAATTACACATTAGTCCAAGTAATATGACGAATCAGAATACCTCCGAATATTTGGAGAAAATTAAGAATAGGTAAGGTGGCAATTAATCATCTGAATGTTTTATTTGGAGTCTTAATCGTTTTGATGATCTGTAGATTATTTGAAAACCTACGCATGCTTCCACACGCGCCAGGCGTGCAAATCCAAGCGATACCCGAAGACGCCATCAACGAGGAATCCGATGATGACGATAAGGTGGATAAAGATGAACGCTTGCCGCAAAGCGACAAAGATAAGCGCATAGTTCCTGATAATGAATTCTCTGATTCCGAAGATGAGGGAGAGGGCAGTAGACGTGACAATCGTTCGTACAAAGGTCAACGGAAACGACCGCGTCTTGATAAAGATAGTAGCAGCAAGGCAACATCAGATAATGCAGAAGTAAAAGAAGAAAAGGATAATAAAAGTAAATACGCTATATATTTTGCCTGTCCAACTTAAATTCTCTAATAAATTTATGTTTTTATCAAATAGTGGACACGAATGAAAGTGAAGAACCGCCAAAAGCTGAGGATACAAAAAAGGACACCAACATATGACGTGGTGGCAGTCGTTGGTTATTTAAGAACCAAAGCAATGAACATCGCAAACTTTTTAAAAATATTTAAGTTGTAATTTTATTTTTTTTATATCGACAGACATAAACACCTAATGATAAATCAGAGGTTTTCAAATAATACAGAGATTATGCAATCATAATCGTTTAAAAATTTAACTAAGCGGATATGGTAGAAACATTTTTGAATGACACTCAAAAAGTAGCCGGGTCTGATCTCTCGTACAATTTAAATCTTTTCATGCGACTGCAACAACAACTTTGTTTTATTTGACAGGATTTGGGTGATGTGTTCATAAAACTCATAAAGACACATCATTAATTATAGCATTAAACTAATAAATAAAAACAAAATCATTTGTATGTATACAATTGATTAATTGTACTATATTGTAGTAGCAAAATATGCGGGACTGTTTATTTTTGTTCTGTTCTATAGGAAATGCAAATACAAAAATGTGAGTCAAATTGAATTGATCAAGTAGATGTTTAATGGTGAAAAAAAAATATATATTAAACGCAACAGTATGTTAAAAACAAATACTTCTTTTTATTATATCGTTAAATGTAAACGCTACTATAAGTTTGTGCTCTTATAAATTTAAATATTTGTTCATATATTCTCTTCATGCAATAAGGATAAAGCTTTCTTTTTGGACTGTACCACAAATACAATTCTTAAAAATGGTTTTAAATCAACTGAACGAATTCATACACACTGATTTTAGCAAAGCTTCAATATTACAAAGGCTTAATGTAGTTAAAGTTTTATTCAACAATTAAATTTCCAAACAGCAGTTTCACCTACAGTTCCTCAGTCATCTGGGTTCATTGTTATTTTTAATGTTTATAAATGACATCCACTTAGCCAAGTCTTAATCCCAAATTTTAATGTATGCTCTTCGCGCAAAATTAAAATAAATTTTATTCAATGTATTTACATATCGTTTTGTCTACTTATCAGACAGGGGCTTGATGCTTTTGATATATACGTTTTGATTGTCTATTCTTCGCTTATTACTTACCTTAGCATGTTGCTTAAAATAAAAGAAACACATTTTTGAAATAAGTCAATATTTTAATTTTTTAAAAATTATTTTATCATAACAAATACAATCAACTCTACTTTTTTTTTACTTAATTTGTTTGAAAGGGTTTCATATAATTAAACAAACGGTGTTTTGTTTTTTATATTATAAAAAAAACTTATCTTTCTCATCAAATTTAAACGTTTTTTGCCCCAAAGGCTTAAACACTGTGTACTCAAGTTGTTAACATTTTGTTCAGTTATGGACGATTTTTCTAAAAAGCTAATTAAACTTTTTCGAAAAAGTAAAGTTCAAGAAAATTTTTTCTACATAAAATATTTTTTGTGCATTTGACAAACTTTTTCTTTATGTAATATCAAGTTATTAATATTTTTATAAGAATTCATTGGAAAATTTATTACGGGGTAAGATGAGACCGCATTTCTCTTTATCGTTCGGCAAGTAAAAACTGTCAGGACAGTTTGACAGCTTCTAACTTTCACTGAGATTACAAAGTTAGCAAATTGTACAGTCTCAAGTATGACTTGACGTTCTATTTAAATTTATTTTGGTTGTCAATTTCAGTTGCCTATACAAAAATTTATCTAAATATCCAAGTAACACAAAATTCAGCACATTTTGAACCAGTGAACTTGTTAAATGAAAAATATGCGAACATTAAATGTATGTTAATATTGATTCAGAAATCTATATGGTGGCTGGTATTAACATAAACTATTTCAAAACTGGCCTTTGAAGAGACCATATATCACGCATTAACTCTTAGCTATATGGCAGCCTAATGTCTAATTCTCCTATTACAACTCTAATAAAATTGTCAAGCTTAGCTATTTTGGAGACCAGATAAGAGACGATAAATTTACTAGACTACAATCTCAAAATCCATTTCGCAATAACATAGACCCCGTTCCCTTGTGTCAAATCACATTCATTTTTGGAGTGAAACTTCGAGTGAGGTCTGATGTTTTCTAAATTTATCGACTTTACATTAAAATTACTATCGTCTCTGGTTTTAGGCTACGAATCAAATAAAATATTGAAAATTTTACTATCCAAAGGGGGTTTGAAAATGTTTCTGTTCCAACCAGCCACCATTTATAAACCATTTACATTTACAAAAATTTACATAACTTTTAAATGAATACTGAACATGTTCGTGTTGCTTGGAATCCTAATATACATTGCTTTAATTGAGTAGTTAATTTTTTTTTACAAATTACGAATGCGAGTAGTAGGAATAGGAATTTGCCAAAGTTGCAAATTTGCGTACGCATAGCACATCGCTTGTAGTTGTTTTCCTCACATACTTCATTTTCATAAGCAAACATTTCCCCAGGCTGCTGTATGGCTCCAAAGGATGTGAGCGAATTTAATCCAGTGATAGAATCGACTCAATACTATTGCGGTTTCTCGGCTGCAGTTGTGGCCCGCCTAGGTAACTAATTGGATTTGCAAACTGTCGATGGCATTCATCAATGAAGGCGGGTGCAACGGGTGCTTTTGGATTTGACTTTGTTACGAATGGTGCCACTGGAATATCAGCAATTTCGGTGGTGGTAGCGTTGGCAAATTCCTGCATCATGGCTGGAGTAAGAATTGTTGTAGGTTTTGCACTAATAAACTTTAGTGTGTGAGGCTGCACTACTCCGCTAACCGACGGTGGCAACGTATCGTTAAAACGCACATTTGTGCCAGCTGGCCGTCGACGGTTTTTGCGTAGGAAGGATGGTTGCTTTTTGGTGTGGACACTGGAATCGGTGCTTGTGACTGGTCGCCCTAATAGACTCGGGTCTTTGTGGATTTTGTGCTGCTGCTGCGTGGGATGGCACATGCATGTTAACGTTTATCAGGTTGATTTTGCTTTATTGGATATTTTTTTTTTAAATTTTCGTGATGAATTTAAGTGTGATTTTGCAAATGTTAAATTTTTTTTTGAAGCGGTACAATTTTTCAATAAAACATGATTTTGTTTTGATATAAAAAAGAAAAGAAATTTAAAATTAAATGTTATTTGCAAATTTAAGAAAACATTTAGCAAAATTGTGAAGCCAAAGCCCTTATATGTTTTACTAACGGAAGGTGACTGAAGAATGTAATTTTTGTGAAAACGATCTGAAAATTGATTTGGTTGAATGAATAAACTTGTGATTCTTCTAATTAAAAATGTTTTTATGAGCACATTTTTCACACTGAAATAAAAAAAAACAAAGATTTAAAAAAGTTTTTCAACATTTTTATACATCCATATGTACAATGACCACATTTTTGGAAGCGAAATGGCGGACAACAAAATGTAGATATTATTGCAATGCAGTAAACACAAACTAAGATGAAACAAACGTTAAATTAAAACTTTGTTAAGAGTCTAAAAAACAGTATAATATAACGAAAGACAATATAGATAAAAGTGATGAGCTTAAGAAAATTATTTTTTATATCCTAATAAGAGTCTAGCAAATGGCCACTGCGGCTCTAATGACATGCCAAATGACAGGTGAAATTTGAAATTGTTGAGAACGATGCCGAATTGATGTTTTCGGGTTTTTGGTGACACTCGTTTACAGCAGCAATATTTTCAAGAGTCCGACCGGCACGTCGACGCAAAGGAGACTTACTGTCCATGATCGACCCAGTTTCTTAAAATTTTTTAGTCACTCTTTTAATTGGTGTCACTTTAGGTCCAACTTCTTCCGCGAATTTCGCGAGCGCTGTTAGCTTAACTTTCCCCATTTTTGTAATGAGTTTTCACAATGATAACGCGTTGTTCTTTTGTGTAGCGCTTCATTTTTAATAATCGGAACAATCATAGGTTACAGCTGTCCGAAAACAAAATTTAAAAAGTTCACTCTTATTGGGATACACTAAATTGCACTTCTCTTGGGACACCCTATGCAAGCAAAAAAAAAAGGGTCAGAGTACAAATTTTCAACTTGGCAAGCATGGCTCTGGACCTTAGACGATTGTGTTGTAAAATAATTAAAATGAGTCCAAAATGTGTATGTTATAATCATAACTTTTTTAAAAGTTTAATTTAGACATCCATTTATTTCGAAATGTCTCCACTGCAATACGAGTATTTAATCTGTCGAAATCAAATCAAATAAAAAGATTTTCACACATTTCGATAAGTAATTGTATTCAGGTAACCATTCGTTAACATGTTTTTATAACTCTTACTACTGCAAAGTACTAACCAATTACTCATTTAAAATTCATCATCACGCACACTTTTTATTTCACAGTTGTACGCATATCCTGCAGAGTTTCTGCATCAAAATGTAGATGTGGATGGCGAGTGGATTCGCGTGAAATGAACGAAGTTATTTTAGTTTTTCACAAAAATTTCAACATTGAAACAACGAATACGTGAAGAGAAGCAAGCAAGATTTACTTCAAAAATATGCAGTTTCTGCTGTTTTGCTTGCAATCTTTAACCCATTGTTATACAACACATTTCATTCCTTTAAAAATTTAAATAAAATAATTTAATTGAATATGAAATCGCATGAATTTGTAAAACATTGAGAGGCTACTAATTGGGCCAACAAAATCCTACTATCAATCCATAAGAATAACATAGTTTGTATCTCGAAAAACCGCATAGATACTCATGCAAAACCATACAAAATCAAAAAAATCAACTTTAGCTATAAAAATTGGAATGGCCGTCGATATAGAATAATCGGAGCACCTTCACGGTTCATTGTTTTTGTTTTAGCCCAGTGTAGCTTGTTGTCGAGCGCTTAACTTCGCATTTTTAAGTGAAAACTGAAAAGAGTCCGTTACATTAATCAAAGATTATCAACGGGTTAAAATTTAAATAGTGACGAACGTTACAATAAATATGCAGTTGTCCGTTAGTTCTTGTAAGTGTGAGCGCATCTGCTTGTATGTTGGTGTGCATTTGTGTATAAAAGTGTTTCAATTTTATACCCTACGCACAGAATGTATTAATCACCTAGAAGAGGGCATGATATGTATGGAAAATTATATATATTCTTGATCTCCGCCAACTACGAAGTCTATATACACATATGTATACGCGTCTGTGTGTTTTAATCATGAAAACGAAAAAACATAGTGAGATATTTTGATGAAGTTTGTACACTGAGTATATTTTCAGTTACAACTTGTGGAATTGCAAATGGTGAAAATCAGTTCAAAGCAGGCCTACCGCCCTTATTAATAAAATCTTAATTAATTTTCACATATACCAATAAGAGTGCACTTTTTTATTTAAAAATAAAAACACGTATTTTTTGAGCGAGTTGTGATATTTTTATTGCATTGTAAAGTAGACATGTTCCGTTTAAGTATGAAATTAAATATGCGGCAAATGGCGACCACATCTTTTTTCACAAAGATGTGGCTGTATCTCACCGATAACGCCTTGGATCTTAGCCTTGAGCTCGGGAATTGGTTGATCTGGTTAATTCACATAAGCCCGGGATTTCACAAAACACCAAAGAAAGAAATTGTATGATCTTGGTGGCCAATTTCAATTATTTCCTTGAAAAAATTCTCATTTCTTCATGATTTTCTATGGCCCAATTAACGAATTGCCAATATTTAAATAATGATAACGCGTACTTTTGTGAATCGTTTCATTTTTAGAAATTGGAGCAATCATAGGTTAAATGTCAGAGTTGCCACGTGCACGAAAACAAAATTATACAAAACTTAAAAGATGTACTCTTATTGCGACACCCTTTACAAAGAATGGTTCGGACTAACGCTGAAGCAAATACTAGGAATGGCTCGGAAAAGCACAAAAAAAAGCGGACAGGTTTCTCCATGAAAACGTATCACCTCCCATGCAAGCAGAAGCTTTGCATTTCTATAATAAGATTTCTATTTAGTTAAATATTGTCAAATTCAATAAGGAAACGTAAAGTTATGCAAGCAGGCTCTGGATAAAGAGGAAGCCTGTTGAGACAACTGGGAGTGGCAATTCCCTTACAATCAGAAAATTTTATGTGCTTGCTACATTCCTATTTAATAAATTATATAACACAAGGCCAACATTTGGTGATACAACTTAGAGCTTAAAAAAGTGGTGGGTTCGGAATGGTTGGTCTGCCACTTTTTAAAAATATGTGTTCGGGAAGTAATTAAAGTATAAAAAATAAACTACGCATACATACATATATGAACATCACACAAATTCGCAGAAAAGATACACTTTTAATAAAAAACGAATTTTCGCTGTTAATGCAGTGTAGGGTATTTAATCTTTTGGCATAGCCAAAGATAACACCCTTGCTAGTTTTTATTGTATTGCATTCATGTTCCACATACGGCTGTTGCTTTATTTTCTGATTGTGTTTTAAATTTTCTGTTCTTGCTTTTGCATTTTCTGATTCCTTATTTTTGCACTTTATTTTTGTTTTGTTTCATTTTTTAACACTTTCGGTGCGCTGCGCTGCACTGCATGCCATTGCAAAGCACTGTAAGTTAATGCGCCCTAAAGTAGACTTTATAAACATAAAGCAAAACTAAAACGACCTCGGTCGCTCTGTTAGGTTGTTGTGTTAGTTGTATTTGTTATTATTGTTGTTGTGTGGCGCTCACTTTAGCACCAACAATGGCAGTGATATTACAAAAGTTTTGTGTGCCATAAACAAAAAAACATACGAGTTGGCAACACTGACAATGAGTGAAAACTTAAAACAAACAGGAGCAGCAGCAGCAGCAGAAAAAATGACCTCGAATTTCACTTAACAAGAATTAAAGCTTTTGAATTTTTCTTCAAAAAATGTAAGGCTTTTAATGTATAATATTTAAATAGGATGTCATTAAAAATGGATGATAGTCGGAGAGAAGGTCTTTTGCATGCCCGTTTTGTTCGCAAAATTATGTGAAAAGACAAGAAAAAATCTTAACCTACTACACCGCTCTCAAGGAAGTACGAACAGTGCATGCATGCATTCCGTGCCAAAATTTCACATGGGTCCATTTGAATATTTCACTGTCAGTAAATGCGCGCTTGTGCGCTAAAAATGCAGTCACTTGCAAGAGCAAAGTTATTTTTCATTCCAGCCATGGGAGTCAGGGCGAGGAAAGTATTTTGACATAAATAACTTTTGTTTTTCTTATTTTGTTAAAAAATAACTTTACTGCAATTTAAAGAATTAATTTTTCACTTGAGTAGCACAATAAGAAACGAAACTTCTTATTTCAATTAATAAATTTCGCTTGAAGTGCCTTGCGATTAATGCTTGTAAAAGTTTTGACATGCGCCACTTAATAAATGTCTAATTTAATGTAGGTTATTTAGTGAATAAATCCGGCGCCAACCGCGTTTGTCCTTGAATGTCACGTTCCTTACCAGCCAGCCTCATACCGAAATAACAACAAGCGAAATTTTTATTTTCTAAAGATGGCTTTTGATAAAATTTTTTCCATTAACTGATTGTAATGAAGCGCAAATTGCTGTCGAAGTTTTAAGGAATTGTTTTGAATTGTTGGCCACCAAAAGTTTAGCCATAAAATATGTGCATGGCTTTTCTTTTCATATTTTAGTATAATCATTTAAGCAATACATAAATTAAATATTTGGCTTTAAGATAAGTTGGATGAGGGTAGTAAAACAAACTCGTAGAAATTAGTTTTTCTTTCACTTAGAATTAGTTTTGTTTAAGTTCTCAAAAGTTCTTTTGGCCAAAATATGTTTAAATTATCCTTACTCTATTTCGCAATATCTTTTTAATTTTTCTATTTTATCTATTTTGTTTCATAAATTTACTGTCAATATTTATTGCAAATTTTAAATATCTTCAGAATGTTATGCAGTTTCATATATTGCTGTTTGCCTGAGAACCACACATGAAATGCCAATTTTTGTTTTCTTTTAATAATTTCAATATCGGAAAATTTGCACAATATATCACATGCTGTAAATATTTTGCAACATTTTTGACAGTGTTTCAAGAGATATTATTTTACTGGTAAGTTTTGCAAAGGAAATTCTTCTATAAAGAAAATGAAGGCAAAAAGTGTCCATTTACGCAGCTGAGCACAAAGTGCTAGAAAACTTGCAATAAAAATATGAACAAAAAACAACAAAATTGTACAAAAAAGTATAAAACTAAATTTTGTTGTAAGAAACTAACTAAAGGTTTTCACATGTACAGGAGAAGTTTCCAACTTGAGACTGCAAAATATTTAGAAAAATAAGTATTCTATGAAAACAGGTTGAGGTAAAGAGTTAATATTTACAAAAATCTCGTGTATGTTAAAATTAAACCTCCTTCTACAACTCTTGGTAAGTGGGGAGATCCTTTAAGTTTTTAACTGGATCGCCACATTTTTATTTGTAGTTTTCAAATACACAAAAATGCGGATGTTTTTATTTGAAATCTGTTCCGATTTTTCGTTGATTTCTTTCCAATGGGGAGGTAAAAGGGCTCACTGGCAATGGCCACCCCATTGCTGGGAGGCAAGGTGCTTCATTGTAACTAAGCGCTATCTACAAAGAATTGAACAAAAAACTTCAATCAAAAATTACGTGTCTATTTGTTAAAAGGAATCGGAATATAACGGGGTGATTTCTTAAGCGTTTGGTTTTTGAAAATTGAAAAAAGAATAGAAAATTTACTATAGTGAATGATATATTTATTTGGAGCGATACATCAATTTCTCCCATTTACTTTTAAAAGGTTATTTCATGCAAATGTTGCCCGCGGCTACACCTGAGGTGGTTCATCTGTAAGCTCCAGTTTCGGCATGCTCTTTCCATAATTTCGGACGGTTTCTCACTAATGGCAGCTGTAATGTTGTCTTCCAGGGCTGGAATTGTGGCTGGCCTATCCCTGTGCACGAGAGCCCCACAAAAAACTGTCTAGTGGAGTGAAATCACATGATTTTGGCGGCCAATGAACTTCTCCAAAACGTGAGATTAATTGCTCATCAAACTCGCCTCTCAATAGGACCATGGTATCGCGTGCCGTGTGGCATCGTCTTGTTGAAACCATATGTCAACCAAGTTCAATTCTCCATTTTCGACAAAGCAAAGTCGCTAATGATCGCACGGCATCTTGCTCCATGGATTGTAGCGTTGCGATTTTCATTAATTTAGAAAAAGTATGGTCCAATGATGCCCACGGCTCACAAAACGCACCAAATAGAGCATTTTTCAGAGTTCATTGGCAGCTCTTCAACTGCCCCTGGCTGTTCTTTAGACAAAATTCGGCAATTCTGTTGGCGTAGTGATTGACCCAAAAATGAGCTTCGCCGCTGCCTTTTGGTAATAAAATTCAATGATTTGGAAGCGCTGTTCGTTTGTAAGTCTATGCGTGATGAAATGATGGCAAACCTTACTGAGCATTTTTTGGGGTTAACACGTGTTACGAATCATGCGTGAAGTGTCAAAAAATGTACACTAAAAAACATTTATTTTTTAAAATAAACATTTGCAATAGAATTGTAGTGGCGAAGAAAAAAGTGCGCTATTAAATATTTCTTTGAGTACTCAGAATATATATGAGTTTGTTTACGGGTCGTATGAGTGATATTAAATTAATTGTTAAGATTATTGACGTGTGAATATTTTTAGGTTTTACTAAACCAAAATGGCTGAAAAAAAATGTGTGCATGCTTTTATTTTTCGACGTATCCAAAATTTTTTCAATATTCTGGCCTGTTCTGGTTCCGTTTCGAATTTGCTTCGGAAACGGAATTGAAATTTAAAGGTTATTTCAGGATCACACAAAATAGGGAAATTCGTCAAATTATCGGAAGTATAACAGCTCAAGTTCGAAGTTCAAAAACATTTCCATAACAAATTCCTACCATAAGATTAAGAATAGCTTTCGACATTAACTTTGGACTTGAATTACACTTCCGCATTAAATCGAAATCAGAACAGGCCTAATCTTAAATTTTTTGACTTTATTAACGATTTTCGATAATTTTTGAGATATTTTGACTTTTCCACTTTTTTAACGATTATCGACATTTCCAAAATTTTTCGACTTTTTAAAAACTATTCGATAATTACCGAATTTTCGGCCGCTTGATACCTTTCTTTACAAAGATAACGCAACTTCATTAAATTCAAAGATCACTTCGTGAGTGCTAATACCAATTTTATTTTTAAACATTTTATTTTAAATTATGTAAATATTGTAGCTCTTATTGCAGCGAACAGCTAAAGCAGAAAACAAAATGCATTATAAAAGCAACGAACTCCCAGCGTGACATATGAGTGACACTTAATTTGCTAAATCACTGAAACCACAACTGACTCACAAAAATAACGAACACTGGGTGAGGTGAAAAAAGTGATGTTCTAATTCTGTGCAAAACTATGTTATATTCAAATTAAAATTGTTATTATTTTTGGAAATTATTTGTTTGTATTGTTTTATCTCTTGCAACATATTTTTTTTGCATTAAAAAGGCCACAACACTTGAGACAAAAACTTCAACTATTGCCTTTATCGGTGGCACATAGTGAGTTTGCACAGCATCATGTGCATGAGGGTGTATTTCAATTACACAAAGAAAAAAAAAGAAAATGTAAAAAATCTGTAGCATATGCAGTTTTGACGCTGTTGTAAAAAATTAAAACGTGGAAATAAATAATTTATGCGCCCTCCCCTCGTGTTTTTTTGGGTTTCTTTTTTCTTGCAGTATTAATTTTTGATTATGATAATTCCACTGAAAACTTTTTTTTTTACGAATAATTCAACGTTTTTTCTTTTTTTTTGTAATTTGTATTGACTTCGAGAGACACCCTATTACAAAGTATGTGCTTATGTGTGTTGAAAAACTGTATGGTTTAATCTCATAATCCTCAATTTATGCAACAATTTCAACTTTTAACGACAATTTGTGGCAACATTTTATGCTGTGGTTACACTTATGGTTTGATGTACTTGTGTTGATAAACTATACACACACACACACACATTAATACAATCGCTTTAGGGGCATTTTCACGGGATTAATACACCTTTTTTATACCACTAACAAAGTTTTTTTGTTTTTTTTCAGTAAAAACCAAACCGTTTTTCATCCAGGAACATCAAATATATCAGTTTAAATAAAATTTTTCGAAATGTCACTAATTAGACACGCCCTTTAAATTCGTAGTTGAAAAGCATGAAAAAAGCAGTGATGTACGAACTTAATGATTTTCCACTATAAAAGTAATATAGAAATTTATCAAGCAGTGTAAAAAAATATAGAAATATAGAAAATTCTAATAATGTCGAATAGATTGAGAAAGTCGATAAATGGAAAATATCTCAAATGAAATGAAATGTAAAGTCGAAAAATGTTGAGAAAAACAAAACATCTTTTAAAATTCAATGTTACAAAATCTGAAGAATTTGAAAAATGTTGCAGAGTCTAAAAATTTTGAGTAAATTGAATAGTGCCGATGAACAAGAAATATATTGAAAATGTCAAAGAATCTTGAAAATAATGAAAAATGTTGAAGAGAAATCGCAAAATGTTGATAAATTTCAATAACAACATGTTGTTAAGTCGAAAAATGTTGAGAAGAGAAACATTTTTTTAAAAGTTTAAAGAATTTTACAAGAGTTGAGTCGTCAGAAATTGGTAAGCAAATCGAAAAACGTTGAAAATGTTGCTAAGTCGAAAAATGTTGAGAAAATCAAATTATGTTGATAAACAAAAAACATTTTGAAGAAGTCAAAGAATGTTGTGAATTATGAGAAATGTTGAAGAGAAGTCAAAAAATGTTGCAAAGTCGAAAAATTTTGAGAAAAACAAAAATTTTTGATAAATTCAAAGAATTTAAAAGTCGAAAATGATGTCGAGCAGCCGAATATTGTTGAGAAATTCGCTCAATGTTGAGAGACTTAAGCAATGTTGATAAATTAGAAAATTCGTAAAATGGTGATAATGTTTATAAGCACGAAAAGTCTTGAATAAGTCCAAGAATGTTGAGAAGAATACAAAATGCTGAAGAGAAGTCGAAAAATGTTGATAGAGTAGAAAAATATAGGTAAATAAAAAGATATCTTGAAAAGTCGATGAGTGTTGAAAAAGAATTAAAAATATTTCGCAAAAGTCGAAAAATGTTAAATGGTCCAAAAATGTTGAGAAGTCGAAAATTTTTAAGAATTTGAAAAACGTTGAAACAGTCGCAAAATGTTGCAAAGTTGCAAAATTATGAGAAAATCCAATAATGGTATAAATTGAATAAACTTGAATTAGATAAAATGTTGAAATATTCATAAAATGTTGGAAATACTCAAAAGCTGTTGAAAAACTTAAGGTATCAAAAAAGTCTATTGAAATAGAAAATACAACGTTGAAGAATTGGAAAATCGGGAAACATAAAATATAATTTTTTTCACAACTAAACTTGCTTTCGGCCTGTTACTCATAGAGCAACCCACATGTAAACCTTTTTTTTAGCGCCTTATTTGAACGGCCACATAGAAAGTGACCGACTTTATAATCGTTACTACAAACTTTCAACATAAACTAAAATTAAACAAAGTTAACTAAAAATTATGAAAAATTTTTATTTTATTTTACTTTGTTGTTGTTCCCCACTTGTGCCATCTAGCCACCACAGCGCATAATACCAAATATCACAAAATTTGTTATTCCTTTGTTTTTTTTTGTTTTTTACAAAATTAGTAAAATGAAAAATATTTTTAATTAAAAAAAAATGCATATGCCGTACAAAAAAAAAATGATTTTTAATATCAAGTTATGCTACGTGGTTGTTGTGTCGTATAACCATTTTGTGTCGCCTTTGTTTTGTTTGTCGTTTTGTTGCCTTTGATTACTGCTGCTGCTGCTGCAACATCGATGTTAGTTTCTGCTACAGTTGGTGGTCCCCAGGATACCTGACGTTTCATCGATGGTTGACGTTCTACTTTCTTCTGTTGTTTTAAGTTTGAAAAAGAAAAAACTTTATTAATAAACTGTCAATAGTTTTTAAATATTTATTAGTTTTGCACTTACTTTTTAGAATATTTAGGTTATTTTGCTAAGAAATTTTACTAACACATGCAGTTTTATTTTTGGTTTATTAAATTTTTATTATTAGCAGCGCCTTCACATGCTTTCACAAAAATATTTTTATAAAAAAAACCTCATGCGGCATAATAGTAATTAAGTTTTGTCTTAAGACATAAAGAAAACTATACGAGTAGTATATGGTGCAATCAATTTTCATTTGCCGTACATACATACTTGGATGGCAGTATTGATGGATATATTGACGCTGAAGAAATAAAAGTTGGTGATTTTTTTATTAACTAAGCTAATAACTACTTATGAGGTAAGAGGATTGGATTATCACAGTGGCGCCGAGCCCAGAAAGAAAAGCTCTTCGTCGAATAATTAATACTTTTTATACAAATTTTTACTGCACCAATCGCTTGGAAATAGTTGCAAAATTATTCGGCTCATGGCGTAGTAATTTCAAGGAAGTCCTTTTTTTAGGTACTTTTAGGAAAAAAATAACAACTTTGTATCTAAATTTACACACTAATAAAATCATTTTCGTAAATATAAATCCCTCCTATTTTACACGACCTATTGACGAATATGCATATCAAATATTCTAAATTTAAACAAAACCGCTGACTTCTCACAAAAATATCATTGATACAAAATACAAAGTACGCGCGGTAATTATAATGAGATGTCCTTATGTCAGTCATGACAACAGTATTAAAATCCTTAATCACACACAAATGCGTTGCTACAACTGTCAATGGTATAGGTACTCGATATGTACATATGTGTTGATACACAACCACTTTCCCCATCCAGTTTGACAGCGAGAACGCAACATATAGCAGCATATGTTAAATCTAATTACCACCTCGTTAGTTGTTGCCACAAGCTAAAATGGCACGCGAAATACGCACACACACACACATGCACACATGTAATCCATGCTACACAGTCACATACTGTACTTAGTGAAAGGGGTTTTCGCAAGAGTTAATGAGCTCCAGCATTCTTGGCCACAGAATTGTGGCATTACGATTTAATATGTCAGCAACAGTTGCGGCAGTAACAGTTACAACAAAAACAACATATCAATGATAAAAAGGGAAAAAAAAAACTTTAAAGTTGATTTTGTAAAAATGACGCTATGCAAAATTGAGACTCTTTCTTTGCATGTTACTAAAGGGTGCTTCACTTAGGCTAAAATTGTGTGATATTTTTGGTCAGCATGATTGACCGCCATGATAATTTCTTGGGGCTATCTCTAAAATTAAGGGCTATGGCCATAAGTCAGCAACAATAACATAGCGAAATACAAAATAAATAATACGGTGCGAAAGAGAAACATTTATTCTAAAATCTTATCGAAAATTGGATGCAGTGTCCCGTGTATATTTGTCCAAATAAGAAATGATTCAATAAAAAATCTCAAAAACTTTTCTCACAAAAACATCCATTTAATTTTACTTAATATTTGCAACTTAAAGTCTTATTGACACACCCTTTAAATATATGCTATTGTTCTGTTAAAAACTTTTGCATACATTTAGGAGTGTAGAAATACAAAAGCGTTATTCTCAGCTGTTGCTGATATCTCTGCCATTGCTGCTGCTGCTAAAAAGTTAAGACAACTTTTTGATTTGCGACGCGTATTTTTTGTGTGTTTCTTTCGAAGTTATGGAAAATTCTTTAGGTTTCACTGCAGTTTTGGATTAAAGTGACAAGAGATAAAAAAATTTCTTTTGAACTTTAAAGAATTGTATTATTGGAATTGTTATAAGTTCGCTTTATTGTTTGAAAATTTTTGTAATATAATGTGCTTATTAGTTTTATCTTAAATTTTTTAGTGGATTCTTAGTTTTTTTCCTTTAAAATTTCTTACATCAAAGTTAAAATGAACTGCATGAGTTTGACGCTAGGAACATTTTAAGTAATTTAAGAAAACGGCAACAGCCGAAATATTTAATATGCTACATTGACATATACACATAGCTTATCCCAATTTTCCAAAAATACTAGAGATAATTCAGATAAGGTCTGAACAAGAACTAGGCGAATTTCTACAAATAGGTGTGGCACCAGCATAGAAACAAAATTTTAAAACTCTATTCTGAGAGAATTTTTCAGGATTATAGATCCAAGTTTCACGATAACGATCCGGCTAAGCTCCATACTGAATAGTTGGCGATTTTCGATCAGAGGGTGTGGCTTATAACATACAAGCAATATATTTAAACTATAATCTTCAAATTACCATCGGACAGTAAAATGCAATGACGTTATCGCTATCTCTAATGGCAATTTTCTATAGTGCCTAAGTAAAGGGGTTGAAAAACGATTTTAATTTTCTTAATCGAAAACTACGCCACAAATTTTTTGAAATATATACCGAGTACAAAAATATATAAGAGGACACTGAATTTAGCTTTCAAAAGTATTTTAAAAATAGCTTTCACTAAAATCCATTTTCTAATCCACACCTCCAAGAAAATTAAACACATAGCTATGACACATTCATGCATAAATACTGGCAACGGTGTATGCTGCCGTAGGAATTTTACTTTTTTCCTAAGATCTAAACAGAGTTTTGGTGAAGTGAGCAAGTTTAATAAAAAAAAAATCCATGCAAATAGCGTATGTTACCACATAAAGAATCGGTATCCTTACTAAAATTATAAAACAACACACTCAAACATCGAATTTAGCCGAAGGATAAGATGCAAAATTAAAGTAATTTTCGAAAGTTACGGTTTCTTTGTACCTACATTGATATGTATGTGTGTGTTTGTGCTGCAAGCAAAATGTTTTACCATAACGACTTTTAACTTTGTCCTTTTAGTAAAAGGACACTCTGTTTGAATGTTCACGTATTTTTGTGTATAGGTTGATATTTTTTCTTAATTTCATTTTATGCAAAATGCAATTTTTCTTTTGTATGCAAAGCGCATTCTATCTCATGAACTTAATGTATTATCCTTGTAGATATTTTCCTTTTTTCTATTGTATTGTAATAGTTCACTCAAGGCTTAACTTAATATTGTATTGCATTGGACGATACCAGCATGAGAGAGTAAGATCCCAACGAGAAAGCCAGTGAGCTACTTGGACTGCATATAGGCCAATTATTAGCGGGTATAGTTTGGTGTAATGTATTGTAAATTCTTTGTAAAAAAATTAAAATTTTTTGCGGGATTAACTTGGAAATTATGCTTAAAATGAAAATAATTACTTATGTCTTAAATTGTAAAGGAACTACACTGCAAGAGAAATATAATAATACTTATGTCTTAAATTGTAAACGAACTACACTGCAAGAGAAATTTTAGGAATTTTTGTTTGAAAAATAATGTTCGAGTTAATTGGTTCAATATTCAGTGCAATGTATATACAAGCGCTGTTCATTTGTTAGTCTATTCATGGTAAAATAGCAAACGTTATTGAGTATTTTTGGTGTTCGCTCATGTTACGAATGACGCGTCAGGTGTCAAAAAACTTACACTGAAAAAACAAATAGCAAAAAAATCACCCGCTTGAATGATACAAGCAACGTCGTACGAAAATTTCTTCCCGGTTAAATAGTCTAATATAGTTTATGTCGTCTTGATCATGAAAAGGGCATGTGACTAAGCCATAGACAGTTTAAGATCTTAGAAAAATTACTTATTTGTGAGAAATTTATTAATTTTTGAGTGGCGTAAGCTTTCACACTTAAGCAGCAATGGTCACGTACAGTATAGATTTTTCATCAGGATGATATAAATTAAAGTCAGTTTGAACACATGCCGTTTTAGAACAAAAAATGCGACGCACTTTCTGTTGGTCTTGTGGCACAATGGTAAGGTATTGCGCTTACTCTCATACATAACTAATGAAATTATAGAGGAAATTATAGAACGAAGTTAATTTACTTGGCTAAAGAAATGTACGAGTATATATCATAGAGGGCTCTCCAAACTGTTGCCGCCTCAGGCGATCAAAGATAGCGATACCGCACTGTCTACTCAACAGCCGCAAATGTAAGGAATGTTTGTCCAACTTTAATTTAAAAACTACCTTTCCACAGAATTATTGAAAATTCAAAGAATTTTGCACGAGATGTTATTTTTTGTTTTAGTTTCACAGAAAGAATGCCAATAAGCCCATATTTTCCTATTCCGGGAACTTTGCGATTAGTTTTTATGACGACATCCAAATATTTTCTATCACTTGCGAAGTGGCTTTACGTATGTCATAGCATTTCAGACACAGAATTTTGTTCTCGTTGGGTAGAAATATACGTAAAATATAAGTTTGTTCTATTAATGATATTAAAATATAAGTAAGAAACACTATCGATAATGGTATTACAACTAATGTGAAAAGTAAAAGAAAACATCAGCCAATTTTAAAGTTAATAAAAGAAGAATTCATGTACATTTTTATAACAATGAGAAGCAAATCCACTATAAGTCAACTGGTACTTATTATGATTGTACGCCGTTCAATAGATCTGCTGCTTACTTCATTAGAGAGACATAAAGATATGTTAAAAAATTCTCGTCATATATATTTTTAAGATTGTTAAAACTAAGACAAATGTTTTTTTTAGCAAATTTTTATAAAAATGATATTACAAAAAAAAAAAAAAAATCAAAGTAAAAACGTGCTTTACATGCAATGGTTGGTTAAACGAAAACATTCATTCAACCTATGATTAAAAATTAATTTTATATTAAGTTCGTTGCTACTCATGTTATTTACAATAAGAATGTGAAAATTTCATGCACTGATTGGTAACATTGATTTTGTGCAAATATGTGATGCGATCTGCGAAAAAAAGTATCGTAGCTTGCCAATAGTTATATGAAAATTGTTCTCTCAAATCGTAGCTATCGCAACTTTGAGTATGAATTTTAAACTAAAATCAAGGGGATACTGTGTAGCAAGATATGCTATGACATCAATCAGTAAAATCTCAACATTGTCATTTTAAGCTCTTTGGAAAATATTACTCTAGCATTGTGCAATATGTTTTTCTCGCGCAAATCGTATCACATAGGATTTTCGGCATTAAACTAAACGTGCAAATTAGTTTCACTAATCGAGCTCAAAGGTGCTAATTTGACTAAATTGCTGCTGTTCTGGCTATCGTTGGTATTGGCATTGGTGTTGTTATTAATTTGATGATAATCGTTTGGGTTGCTATATTGATGATGTGAAAGTTGATGATGTGGATTCTTGCTTACCGAAGTTACCGCAGGATCTATTGCAACAGCTGTTATGCTGTCATCGCCACCATCACGGGGATCATTCAATGCAGTTTCCGGTGTCTTAATAGCATTTTCGTTGCTATCTGGCTCCTCTTTGACGCCGTTATTTGTTGCAGAATTTATGTCCACTGTTGCAGTCGACGTTACATTGTGTTCTAAAATTTGAAAGAAAAAGGAAAATGTGAAACAGACTTTTTTTCTATTATTTTGAAACATTAATGGTAGAAGATAGCAATAGTTTGAAAGTTTTATAGAAAAAAAATGGTTTAATTTTATATGCAAAAATTGTGATTTAATTTATTGCTGCACGTACCGCTTACCCCGGTTAAAAGTGGTAAAGTCTCATCTTTTGTATCATCTTCTTCTGCCTTTGTTACTTTCTCTTCACCTCTCTCAGCAGCATTGCTTTGGTTCTGCTCGTTCTCTTCACTTTCCTCTTCATCGACTTCATCAATTTTAGTGTCAATCTGTTTTAGTGCAATATCACCATTTTTCTTGGGGGCATTTTCATTTGTCGTTGTTGTTGTCGTTGTTGGTGCTGTTGGTGCTGCTTTTGTAGCTGTGTTGGCATCTGCGTTCAGTTTAGTGTGTGTGGTGCCATTTTTCAGTATACTCACTAATGGTGCACCATTGATGGTTTTCTTTTCATCTTGTGGCAGCTGTTGAAAAATCAAGATTTGTGCGTTAGTCAGAAGTATAGCTACTTAGTTTTGAGTGGGTCCCACAAGTTGTCAAATGACTTCCCACCTTCCCAATTATTTTGGGAAATTGAGTTTTGGAGCAGCTGGGATAGTCACTTTGAGCTTGGCAGCTATTGATCTTGACGCTGAAAGTTAAAGGGCCTAAGAGTGGAACAAGAGTAAATAATGTTGCCTTTTTCAAAGAGTTGTGCATTGAAGAGTATATGATTTTGAAATCATTAAGTTTACAAAAATTAAGTTTTAATATTTTGTTAACTAATCTTCATGTCTCAGTTAATCGAAAAATATGTATTAAATGGTAACAAAGCTCAGAACAAAATTTGATTTATTTTGTCAACGTCATAGTTTTTTAATTTTTATTGATTTTTAAAAATATGCCTCTAATCAAAAAAATGCACTATGCTGGCTTATAAAAAAGAAAAAGAAATAAATGATTACCCAACAAAATTCTCTACATTAATTAAGATATAACCAAGCTATCGATCTTTGAGGTAGGTAGACATATAAAGCTCTCAGGTATACGAATCAATAATCATTCTTTCAGCTGCAGGTCTGTACAGCTCCGAAGATGCTCGTTTCTGAGGTAAATCATTCTAGTAGTTATACTATTAGTTAAAAGGATATTGCCGATGATATGTAAGTAGTTGAGCATTCTATGGCTGATAAGTAAACATTCTCATTTATTTAATCTCAATAAAACTCACCGGCATATAATTATATGACTGAACATTTATACCCGGCGATTCATGCATCTTGGTCGCTTGCTCTTTAGATTTGATGATATCTTCATCAGTTTCACGTTCCTTACGTCGCTTATAGGCCAAGTGACTGCGATAGACCTCAAGCAGGCAACATATAACAATCACTACAAACATACTCGTAAGCGTAAGGAAAACAACCTGTGTGGAATCTTCCTTTTTTGAAACATCATAAAAATATTTTGCAATATAGGGTACACGTTGTGGTGGATCCTCTACCCAAGTTTCGACGCTCTGCGAAGAAAACAAAAAATAAAAAATAAAATAAATGTTTTCAGAGATTTGTAAGCGATATAACATTTTACATTTCTGACTTCACTTACCATACTAACATTCACCATGGGCTCCTGTGATGGCTGCGCCGAATAGTCAAACTTTGCAGTACACTGTGCACTACGTACACCCTGCGGATTAATTACGGTTATGTTATCAGCACCTGACTTAGTGAACAACATGTATTCCTCGAGCGGTTTCATTATGTAACTGTTCACTTGTATGTAGATGTCTGTAAGGTAAAATATGAATTGAAAGTGCATTTAAGATTAAGTTTGTACAATTTAATGGTTGAAACTCAATTTGTTTGAGGTTACGCAAATTGTTATTTTGTGTAATCGATACACTTACGTACATTCAAGTTTCAAGTGTTCAACTAACCAGCATGTGTGCTTGTGTTAAGGAGCACTAGTTTAAGGGATATTACAATATTAAATAACAGTAAAGTTGCGAAAATTCAAAGTTTACTAATGACTTTCAGGTTTATTATTGATATCAATAATTAATAGAAGTATTGTTATATTAAGCGCTTAAAAATCAGTATGGAATTAACTACTCAGTCAACTAGGTATTTGTCCCCAATTTATTGTCAATTTATCTATTTGAAAATTAACCTTTAAAATAATTTAAAATTATTTTTCTGTGCTCACAGTTCAGTACAGTGTGTGTCAACACCAAAAAAATAACACAAAACAACAAAAGAAGGCTAATGCTAGTCAAATTAGTTTCATCCATTGCTAAATGGAATCATCAGTGACTTTTAATCCAGCAAGTATGAATTTTTAAGCTTGATGTATTTCCCTTTTTGCATAGATTTGTTGAGAACCATAGCAAAAAGCAAAACAACTTAGCAAAAATAATTTTTGTTGTTGTGTGTTTTTGTCACTCATTTGATATTACTGGTTACTGCAGACGCAGTTGTTGCAGACGCTTCGTTTCAAAATTTCTTCGCGAGTCAGAGCAGATCGTATAGTAAATCGGTGAGAAGAGCAAACAGTAATTATTTTGTGGCTTATCGGAACAGAAAATAGTTAAAATTTAAGTCTTAGATAATTTAAAAATATTTCACTGAGATGAAAAAGAATATTAGAAACTCTCACTAATCGGTTCAAAGGTCACTGATGATTCCATTCAGCATTGGATGAAACTAGTATGACAAGCGTTAGACCTTTTTATTATTTTGCACTTTGTGTTGTGTAATTTCTTTTGGTGTTGACACCCACTGTACTAAACAGTAAGCTCAGTAAGGTAATCAAAAACGATTTTCTCTAAATTCTCAATAAAAATTCAATAGCAAACTTTTATTATTGTAGCAGTCATGACCATAAGCCACTTTTTGTATTACCACACTGTCTGGGTAAAGTTTTAGAAGCGAAAAAATGCACAAGTGTCTGGCCAACAAATCCTTTAGCACGTTACGATTTGGAAGAGTTATGGTACTTTGAATTTGAATTTTTGAATACCTGCTAGCAGTTTTTGCTGGGGACTGATTAATGAATCAGAAAATTGCAGTTTTTACTAATTACTTCGTAAAGTCTATCTCTATCTTTGAAATATTTTTTGTGAAAATGTTGCAATAAAGAAGACAACACATTGATTTCATGCTTAAGAGTCCACTGAACAATACAATTCTAAGATAACCTTGGACAAATAATTTACTCAATTACCAAAAATATAACCTAAATCTCACAAACATTTTTCGTCGTTTATTTTTTTACGAATGCTATCTTCACGAATGAAGTTTTATAATGTCTTCCAAAAGAACTATAACTTATTTTAAGTTTCAAATAAAGCACTAACCGAAGGAGTTCGCATTAAGGATACAACTTAAAGTCAATTCAACAACAGCGGTAAATTTACTTTTAAAGGCGATAATTTAATCCTGACTGCGCTAAGCTTTTTTTTTGTAGATTTTTTATCTTTTCATTGCGTTTTCTTGCAAAAGTTTTTCTTTTTCCTTTTTTTAAATAATAAACGCAAGCTTTATCGCCCAGCAACAACAGCAATGGCAACAATTCAAAGTCAAGCACGATGTTTTATTTTGAAGCATTTTTATGTACGCGTTGATGACCCTTTAGTCCTGTGTAAGCCGTTCAACCAGAACCGCCCATACAAACATATGAGTACATGGATACATTAAAAAAATGTAAAAAAACGAAACAAAATAAAAACAGCAAAACAAAAATAAAAACAGAAAAAATCAACACCAACGGCAGCAAATAAAGTGAAAGCAGAAACATAAAACAAAGGACGAAAACATGATTTTCGAACACATGCGGAAGTGCACACATACATCAGTGTTGCGCGCAAAAAACAATCACAATAGCAATGCATGCACATATGTGTGAGTGAATGTGTGCGAAAGACGCTGATAGAAAGGATACGCGAAGCATGAAGAACGAACAGACAAAGACAAAGACGACGAGTGAAATGAACCCTTGTCAGAAGCGCTGCGAAGCGTTAAGAATTAATAGCATCGCCCAGTGAAATTTATAGTGAGGACTTGTCGGTGTATATTTGCAACTATGTGTGTGTGCACGTATGTGTGGGTATATATTTGGGAGTTGCTAAAAAAATTAAAAGGAAAATAAACAAACAAATCACATGGAAGTATTGAAGACTGATATTGTAATGAAGTAACTAAGTCTATGCGCCTTTGGAATAATTTATTTTGTTGCTGCATATGTTTAATTTTTTTAAAAAATTTTTCGCATCACCCTATTGCACTGTTTCAGCGTGTGTAGTGTGTGCACGCTTATCGCATTTTTACACTTGAAATTACACAGCTACGCAACTCTTTCATTATCGTTAGCGTTTGGTTTTTTTGAAATTTTTCCTACTCACTTGATAAACATCCACTGTAGCTCTTGAAGACAGCAAATCTGGAATCCGTCGTGTTGATTCCTCCAATTTGCACACGATTTGTACCTAAATCAGCAGTTGGCGTCAACGCTCTTGCGTTAATTGAACTCAAGGGTACCTCTTCACGATCGATATGCAGCGTTGCAATGCTGCCGTTGCGCGCATAGTAAATTGAATGCCGTGCATTGTTTAGGAAATTCCTATCCATACGTGCACCCAACGCAGGACCGTCACGGTCTTCCTCGAACAACAGGTAACCATCGGCTGTTATGGCCACCATTAAATAGTAGCTTCGATCACTGTGTGTCTGCAGTAGCAACATAACACGATTGGCACGTCGCAAATCAAATGAAGAGAACGCCAATTGTAGACGCACGAAATCCACTTTGCCAAAGAGTTCGAATTTACGTTGCAGCGTCGATTCGCCACTAAAATCAGCACCTTTTTCTTCAGCACAAAATTCACCCAGGAAACTTGTGTGCTCACAATCGCATGTGGATTCCTGTTTGGCAAAGTTCTCCTTGCAAATGCCACCATTTTTACATGGTTCCGTGTCACACTTTATCTGGCAGTTGGGTAGTACACCATCAAGTGCTGCAAGCAAGAAAAGGTTTGGTTTTTTAATTGAGGTGTTTTATTGATTGTGTCATTATTCAATTGTTCATTAGATAATCTAAATTTAAGATGTGATATAAAAAATACGACTTACGAGGCACAAAAAGAAGGAAACCTTCAAGTTTTTTCGAAAATTCATAATGTGACTACATTGGTTCGAGAGCTCGAGAACTTTTTTGAAAAGGTTTTTGATAAAAAACTAAAATTCTTTTAAATGGTTATTCTACCCTGCCTTTAGCAAATCTCTATAATTTGTCTGAGCAATACTCGCAATATAAGTGACGTCAGCCATTCGCACTTACGAATTTAATAGGGACGTAATGTTGCTTGTAAGAAAGATGCAGAGCAACACTATTAAACATTGAAGAGCGTTGCACCTATACCAACAACGAACAAAACACATGCACCCGTAATCTTTATGCCATATTTCATTTCGTTTCCCTACCTACGTCGTTTTTTGCGTGTATGGGAGCTGCCACGCCTACAGAATTAAGTCCATAAAATTTTTTACAATATTTTACTATGATATCTTATGTCTTTATTATAATTCCACCTAATTCTCAAGATATCGCATTTTTTACTGTTTATATTATGCATGGGAGTTGCAACGCTTTTTCCAATAACAGTTCTATAACTCAGATTGCTGTTTGGCACACCTATTTGCAATATCCCGCCGTTGATAAATGAAATCATCAGCGACCCTTAAGTCAATGAGTGAGATATTTAAGTCTGATGTGCTTTTTGTTTGCATAAATTGGTTGCGAACCCAAAGAAAAAGTAAAAAAGACGAAGACAAAACGCTTTTTCCTGTTAAGTCTCTGATTTTTCAACTCATTTGATATTTTACAGGCGCTTCGGTGCAAGCTTTTGTGGCGCGTTCATCCAGTATGTCTACCGAATGGTAACTTTTTTTTCGTGTGATGTTTCGGAAAATAGACTTTTCGCTTTGTCTTGCTTCACTTTTTGCTTGGGCTCGTAACATGCAAAAAAGAAAAATATATCAGGCTTAAAAATTTTCACTCATTGTCATCAGAGTCACTGATGATTCCATTTAGCAGATAAATAGTGTGACTAGCTTTACATATTCCTTATTGATATTTTTTTGTTCTTGTAACTTTTTGGTGTTATCACACACTTTACTGAACGTCAAGCTCAGTAAAATAATCTCTAATAATAATTTTTTCAGTATGTCACACGAACCTTAAAAAAATATCACTTCTCTCTAGTCTACCATCCTTCTTAACTACTAGAGCCCAAGTATTCGTAACGGTCAGCCAACTACTACTGACCATAGTTGAAGTGAGTGGGGGTACCTTTTGAAGTATCCATTCTGATTAATTGTATTTTACATTTTAACGAGATTAGTAAACTTTAAATACTAAGTGGGCTAATAAGTCCTTAAAGCCAAATAAGTATTTATAGAATGTTAAGCAATTGCTATTTTCAAACGAAAGAAATGGCAAACAAAATATTGCTGCTCTTGGCTATTCAACATTGGGAAATTGGTCAGCGTGTAAAGGCATATCAATTTATAAATAATCCCTCGAAAACTTTAAAACTGAACAGTTACAATGTGCCTGCTTGCTGAATTAACATATTAAGAAATTTAATAAAAATTAAAACTTCACAAGCTTCTAAAAGCGTAAATGCCAAATGCTGGCCACTGCTGATATCAATCAATTTAAATGATTCAATTACAAGAAAACGCTCATGGCTGTGGTTATACACCACACAAAGATTTCACTGACCAGCATATCAGATTACGCTAAGCATTTAACATCTTTTGAACAGCATTGAATGTTGAGCGTATTAAGTTGAGTTACATTGCATTGCGTTGAATTATAACGAGGAAATTGAATGCTTTTATCAACATGAAACATGTTACCAAATTGAATTTTCGCATACAAACCGCTATGCAATACGGTAGTGGAATTTCTATTTACTACGCTTAATGCTAAACTGCAGTTACGACAACGGGTGCTTAGCGCGAAAGGGAACCAAAACGGGAGAGCTGGAAATGCGGGCTGTGGACTGACTAGCATTAGCTAAACTTACTTGTGGCAATATTCCTTTCGTTGATATCGGCCAAGTCTATCAGATTCGAGCCGATTTTCAAACCACGCACACATCCAATGTAGCCCTCAAGTTCGGGTGCATCCGTATTTGTACGCAATAAATTTGCTGGATCATATCCGCCAATGTTAAATTGGAAATATTCGGTGGGTGGTGCTGGTGGACGATGTGGTGATAGAACCTCTGTAAATGAAAGAGAAAAAAGAGAAGTGCTGGTTAAAATTTTGTAAAATATTTGACCAAAACGAGTAGTTAGTAGTTGTGAAAATTTAAGCAGCCTAGCGGAAACGGAAATACCGCATCCATTGAGTTAAAGTTGTGCATGTTGTGTGTGCGAGTGTCTTTATTGTGTGTGAGTTTCTCCAGTCGGAATTGGAAGCATAGTTTCTACGTTAACGTTTAAAATAAACGTATTTTTTAAAGCTGGCAGAGAAAATGAGGCCCAAAAGAAGATTTTATTTGAATGTTTTAATATTTTTTTTTCGGCTTCGTGCTAAGGCTATAGTTAAAGCTTTTGAATCAAATTGGTCTTTCAGTCATCTTATTGACAAAAAAAAAAAAAAAACGAGCGGAGTCTGTGTTCTATTTCATTGAAATGTGACAAAAATTTGGATTTACAAAAACGTTGAAAGGATCTGCCTTAGGTGCCAAGATATAGCGTTATGGATATTTAAGTTATATGGGAGGAGCCACACGATTTGAGAAAAATTTTATTCTAAAAATTAGTACAAAAAGGTCCTTTGTGGACCACCCTAAGTGATGTCCAACACCCTTTTTCAACCTTTCTCTATCGACTGAAGCAAAAAAATTTTATTCCGGAAATGGTCGAAAAGGGTCCCTTCTATGGTCCGTGCACGCTCCAAGTGATGCTCAACATGCTTTTACAACCTTTATCTATTGATTGAAACAAATAAACATTTTTCCGAAAATGGGTCGAAAACGGTCCCTTCCATTGTCCGGGGATATTACAAGTGATGTCCAAAATTCATTTTCAACCTATCTTAATCAATTGAAACAAGAAAAAATGTCCTTAAGTAGGTCGAAAACGGTCTCCCCTGAAGCCACCCTAAGTGATGTCCAAAATCCAATTTCGACTTTTTCCCATCGATTGGTGCAAAAAACTTTTTTTTCTCGCTGTCGAAACGGATCTTTTTAAAAACTTCCCGAAATGTTCGACGCAAGTATCACAAATTTTTTGCGATACAACGTCTGCTTTTCTCTGCACAACATAAGCCGCACTGTTGAGGTTGCGAACACAGAACTTTGATCTGTTTGCGTTTAGGAATATGGGACTATCCAGTGTCAAAAAGCAAACTTCATCTAGGAAGTCAGACTCTTTTTAATTTTTACTAACTTCTAGAAAAAGAACCAATATACCTTCCTTCACTTCTCGTTAAAAATAAAACTGAAATTTCCTATTGGTCTACCAAATATGTAGTATGTATGCTTAGCGTATGTCAATATGTACGCAGCACAATATCATTGACATTGCCTGCTTGCGTTTGCTTAATTGAATTGTTATGCAGAGTCCGAAGTCATACGGTTGGTCGGTTGCGTTGCGTTGCGTTGCAATGCGTTGTGTAGAATTGAACAAAAGTTGAATTGAATTGCACTTAGCATTCGTAGTTCGTTGGTGGTAGTGTGTTTTCAATTCTCTTCGATATCATTTGCTTAGCTTTCGTATCCTATGCCTAGTTCACACTGCATGTGTGTCTGTATAATGCAGTAACTGGCCAACATAGCACTGAGTCATTCATTCATCAGATTGAGGAAGATTGTACGTATGCGTGTGCGTGTGCGTGTATTGGGAACGCACTGGACATTAGGTCAGTTAGTTTATTTGTTTTAAAGTATAAATCACATTGAGTCGTACCGTATATCCCGTCTGGACAACTCAAACTCACAGACTCATTTCAACTTGAATGCTGAGTAATTGTGTTCATTTTAATGAAAGTTGATGTTGAGTTGCAATTACAGCAAATGGAATTGAAGTGGATTTATTTGTGAAATTGTGGCTTAAGCTTGGAATTTTAGGCTTCAATGCCTAACGTATGCATAATTAATTAATTTACGTGATAGTTGTTTGCACAAAATAAGTAAATTGACTGGACATGTTTTGGTATGAACCTTAGAGAAAGAAAATTTTGACATAACATTTGAAAATATACAAAATTAAATGGTACTAAGGATATTTAATTAAAAAAAAATTAGAAAAAATTCATATTACTACAACAAAAACTACAATTTCAATGATAAAAATATTCACAAATGTCATTCCCAGCCTTAAACTGAAAGTTGCACAACCAACAATGAATGCCTGCTCAGAATATGTACAACTAACTTTTATAAAAGATGTACCAAATTCAGCTTCCAAACTTGTTAATAAAAAACAAACATTTTTTGGAAAATCTTCGGGTTTTTGTTAGTCGAATATTTGCTCTGAACCATGTTTACATGTTACTCCTTTTTTCATGTTTTTGGAGTTGCATAAAAATGTTGAAAGTATCACCTTAACTATACCAAGAATATAAATAAGCCGCAATATTTCCAACAAACGCTTTTGATAATTTAACAGCATATTTTAGGTCACTCAATCTATTTAATTAGTTACTGCATCAAAGAGTGTAATTCTTCCAAATTAACACGATTTTGGATGATCACAGCAAACGCAAAATATAACTTGTTTCTAAACTTTGCAATGATTCCATGCATAACATTATAATCAACTAAGTATTATGTTGCAATTATACGATATATGGAGCACTTGCTTTGTCCCCCACTTTAACACACCAAAAAAAAAAAATGTAAGTAATTTTGCTTACTGCTCTCCAATATTTTAATTTTCCCATAAGCTTTACCAAACTGCTTAAAATTTTCTTCTTCTCCTGCACCAATTCGTTCAACTCAGTTGAATCTACAATAAAAAAAACTGTACTTCAAACTCAATTGTTCATAACAAAACCAAAAAAGCATAAAGGAGACATCATTAATTCCCCACCATTTTCAGTCGCACACACACACACGCATGAACCCACAGTAATTATCTCTAACAGTTTTGCAGTTACTGTCACTTACCTCTTTCTGGATTTATCCATGGCTTATTCGAATATTCATCTAAAAGTTGTATACCCCGCGCGATGTTGGCACTTCTCTCATTCACATGCATCACTGTCTGCTGTTCTGTGCGAACAATTGCCACCTGGATGCTCTTAAGACTGTTCACTCGCTCCACCAGCGGTACCGTCAGGTTGACAATTTCATCACCATAGTTGTAGAGGAAAACGATTTCATTACCGTTGGCGATATATAAATGCACGAAATTATTGTAATGATCATTTGCGTAAAAGACCAAAGAGTTGGTGTCATAAGTACGTAAATTAATGAGAATATCCTGACTCAGTATACCCTTGAGGGTTTTGTGTGCCTCTTCGACACTGGCAGCGGGCGGAACGGTAGTTGCACTCAGATAATTACGCATCAAAAATGATTCACGGTTGATGAATGTCAGCGCTTTTTCATTGATGTCTGTCAGAGTTGGTTGTTTTAGTTGGTTTGTTCGTGGTGATAAAGAGTTGAATGATGGTTTTTTTTTTTGAAATTTTTATATGGAACATTTGTGAAGACATATATTAGAATGCGATTGGTTTTTGTTTTGGAAATATAAAAATAATAAAAAAATAATCTTAGTTAGCTTAGGAATATTCGTTTCAGTAATGGGTGCTCAATTTTAAAATAGAGATTTATGAGAAAAATATTTTAGATTAGAATTAAGAATTTAAGTACTATAAAAATTTACTCTTTTCTGTTAAGAGAAAATAAGGTAAAACAAATTTCAAATCATGCACTCCATAAGAAATTGTGTTAAGAAACTTACTTGTTTCACAGAACTCTCCAATGTGCGCCCAAGGATTGTTACACACGCACTGAAAAGTGCTCCACAGCTCTTTGCACTGTGCACCATTTTTGCATGGGGACGGAACGCAAGATGGTTTGCAATCTTTAATAATTTCCGAGAGATGCACTGACATATAGCTGTAGATATCCAGAATTTCACCATTCACAACTAGGCCACGGAAGCAGCCAATTAGACCGGCCTTGACGGAAAGTTTCTTCAACAAATCACTACAGAAAAAGAAAAATTAAATCAATTTAACGATAATAACAATTGAAAATTTAAATGAAAATTTGAAAAATAAAATACCCTTCGATTTCCCAATCCCCAAAACAAATATTAAAAATCTGCGTGTTTGACTTAAAAAAGTGCCTTAAACTATGCAACTTAAAAAGTTATGGCTATTGCTTTTCGCTTGTAATAATAATTTCGATATATACTATAGCATAGTTTTAGCTGTTCACGAAGATGCTGTGTTTTTTTTTTAGCTAAGTGCTTAAATTGCCATAGTTTATTCAAAAACTTTACAAATTTTTAAGCGTTACAACAATTTTGTTCAGTTCATGCAGATGTTTTCCTTTTTTTTTAACACATGACGCACGCACTCAGACCATGTGATGTCGCGACGTAGTGCGAGAGTTGGGCAAAAAAAGCTTAAATTTAAATAAAGAGCGCAGCACATCACTCATACGCGTGTAACAAACAGACACAGCATGAAAAAGGCTTGTAATAAAACAAAAATAATGTGGACACGCATACACACACGCACGAGTCACAAACAGGCAGCACGTTTGACTAACACACACAAGCACATCCGCTTACATAAAGAGGAAAATCCTATTAAGGTTGTAAACATGAAAGTGCGAAGCTATTAAAAATTTATTTGAAGTCTTCACAAGCAATTAGGCGCTATCACCCAGTTAACATTTGAAAGCGAAAAGCATAGAGCGGTGTGAATGTGGCCAAATTGGTTCTCTCCCAGTTTGACTTGGTAAGCATGCTATGACGACTAATAAAGCACGGTTACATGGGTAGGCAAGAATGGTTGAATATTCCTTTAGTATCTATCGTACCTTATTTTTCTTGGCAAACAGCATTGAAAGGCTGTGTTGCCGTATAATTTTGAGGCATAAAAGCGATGGGGCGGATTTTTTTGAAAATTAAATCAAAACGAAACAAACGCATTTTCTTCTGCTCTACGCGGTAAGCTAGGGCATTAAGAAAAACCTTTACATAGAGGCGCTTCTATACCTGTATGCTGTATTTTTTATTTATTTTGCATCCAAACAACGCTTTGGGATGTTGTTACCCCCGGCCAGTTTCTCCCTTGCATACTATAGAATATAAGCTGGCGCTTGCTTTAAATCATTGCTTCTGCAATTAATATATGACTCTTCCGCGTTGAAAAATGTTTGCTGGGTATGCGCAAGTGCAGCCAAATATTCTGCTTTACACATACATAAATATCAGACACGCCGACAGTTATGCTCACAAATAAAAATACATAAAAGTTCACGGATAATACGCGTTGACTTTTTGGTAGTGGGCACTTTGTGCAGTGATACAAAAGTGACCAAACAAACAAGGCGTTGCATACTAAAGTAACAAGAAGGTTACAAAGAATGCGCACATTTGTGAAAAACATTTGATGTTAACTGAAGTTTTTTGAAGTGATTTTCGTCACAATTTTCAGAGTATTGCACTGCTCCGTTTCAAGTTTAAGATGTTTTTCTAGGCGAAACTTGGACCACTAATTCGGAATATTATTATAGGTTTTATCAGTCTGAACTTGTTAATTTCCAGTTATTTCATAATATTGAAAAGCTCAAACATCGAATTAATTATTTTCGACGCAAAAATTTCTTGAAAATCCTTTTATTGGAAGCCGAACTTATCGAGGAATTAAAAAAACTATAAAAGTTGCACATATAAAAAAAGATAAAATAATAATTAAAACTGTGCCTTATGCAAAAAAAAGTCTGTTTTTTTTTAATCAAAGTTTCCTATAGTTCATAGTATTTATTGGGTATGGCGCTATCCTTTATTGGATTAGCCATAACTGAGCCACTACACCGATGAAAATACGTTTCATTGCTTAACTAATAGTCTGATTTTGATGATATTTGATAAAAAGATGGATTGAACCCTAAGGAAAGGCATTTGTTTTTGAATATGATTTTGATAAAATACGGTGTGGTAATAGATTGAACTCAAGGAAGAGATATAAAGACAGGGACAGGATAACATGGTTTTATGATTTTTTTCGGAAGCGGTGACATGTAAATAGCTAAATTGGTACCGTTTTGTATTTTTAATGTAATGGCTGAAAATCAACCAGTAGTTGAACTCAAGCTCAATTTATTGCACAAAATTAGGACCCATTTATCATATTAGGAAACTTAATGGTCTACTTTGTTTTTAACGATTTTTCAGTTTTATTATTAAGGCTTTTGAGTGGTTTTAAATATATTTTGGAATATGGAATTTTATTATAGTTTTACAAATTCAATATAATAATAATAATAATAATATTTGAGCTAAGCTACTATAGCTATTAGACGTCTTAGCTATTTAGCTTAAAACATTTACTCAAATAAAAAGTTAATTAATCAAAAATGAATGGTGAAAATTAGGTTAGTCAACTTAATATTTTTATAATTTGCTTAGATTTTTTACAATTTAAACGTTAAAAAGTTTTTACATCCATTGTTTTATTTTTTCAGTGCACACAATTCTTTACTAAATGCCCATGTTATAAATTTTTTTTGATCTTTGGCTTTTGTTCCATGTGTGCAATATTATCGCATTTAACTTTGAACACAACGATGAAAGTTAATGTAATCGAAAAAAGCTTGAAAATAGCTTACAGACAGTTATGTTTGTATGTATGTATTAGTGTATCTGCCAGAAAGTATGCAAAGTTATATTAAAATTTCAATGATACCACTAAGGGCTTGCATCGATTTTAATTGCATCGGCGTGTGATATTTTGGTGTTGTCTGGATTTTATTGTTGTTGCCAGTGCAGTAAGTGCTGTTGTATTTGGAATTGCTAATGTTTGGTGGTTGTTATTAGTTGTTGGCATTTATGTTTTCAATTTTACATTTGCTGTTCAATAGCAAAAATAGCTAGTAATTTGGCTTGCTATATTGAAACTTAGTAATGTTAGCTGTTTACGCACAAAAGCATTTTAAATATCCATGTGTGCGTAAGAGAGTTTTCGATCAAATGAAGTTATCGGTTTGAGGCTGCACTAAGAAAATTTTAACTTCAGGTTCGAAGTGTGCAATAATGCTTGCGGATGTTTCACTTCATTTCTTTTAGCGGAGTTTGTGGCAAATTCTGTGTGCTGACAGTCGTAAGTCGTAAGCCAATGTAATCTTAGTGATAATTTTTTCAAATTCGAATGCTAAAGCACTTAGTACTTTCATATGAAAATGCACATGAAAGAAAAAAGGCTTGAAATTATAATGAATACTACGATTTTCATGCGATTTTTAAGGTTTTATTTCTTTAAATATAAATTCAAAAACAAAAAACATATAAAAATTACCCACATGCCATAATGGATTCACACTGCAATGCAGCTTAAATAAATGCAAAATATATTGAAATATAAAAAAGCTCATTAATCACCACTTTGAGTGGCAGCCTTAATTTAAAATGTAACCAGCCGAAGTTTACAGATTTACAATACAATATAATTCAATAAAAATCGAAAAAACAAAATAAAAATACCCTCAGGCAGCCGTCAAGAGCGCTGCTCACTTTAAGTAGCTGCCATAAAAATTAATCACTTTAATTACGCAAGTGTTTTACGATAATTACGCCTGAGGTAAGGACGGACGTTTTTTTTTTGCCAACTTGCTGTAAATACATCACACAAACACATACACAAAAAAAGAGCACAATAAGTTGAAAAAAATAAATTCCTATAAACAATGTAAGAGCTCTTTTCAGCATTTTACTGAAAAGAGCGCGCACGTGATTATTTTCATATTTAAATTAAAATTATTTATAATCCTTGAAAAACCACTTTAACTACTTGTACTCTCTCTGTTGGTTGGTGACGCAGCACTCTTCAGCCCAATCAACACCGACATTTGTACTTACGCTGTTGCGCCGCCAATGTACATGCTGCCCTCGAACGGTCCAAACTCCTCTTCTGGCAGTAGATCGACCATCTGGTAATCGGTGTTAATCATAAAACGCACGTGATACTCATTGTAATCGATCCATATTTTATGCCATTCACCGCCATTCAATTTGCGATGTGAATTTATCACCAGTTCGCGCGTTGTACCGGTGCTAAGTGTAAAATTGAATGTCAGCTGATAGTCACCGGTTAATGCTACCATAAATGATGGGTAATAGGGACGTATCGGTGGCTGAAAGAGTAGAATGGCTTTTTCGCCTGTTGTGCGGAAAGAGAAGGCGATGTCACCCTTACGCCAACCGGGCACTTCGATGTATGACTGTGATGTAGTAAAGGTGACGACATATTTTTGTGTATCTGTGTAAAAGAAATTGTGAGGATATTAAAATTTTTTTTTGTATCGTACGAAATTTATCAAAATTTTTAAATTAAACCGTCAGGCACGGTTAAACATATGGCTGTGACATGTACATAAGTATAAGATAGCGAAGGCTGCTGTATATTTGAGAAATATGTATGTGCAAAATTTTGTAAGAGACTTATGCATGAAAGTGACAGATAGAGATAAAACGTTTGGGAAATGGAGTAATAGAGCACGGGCAAAAGAGTTCCATCCCTTTTTCAATGCACAACACAATGGCGTGATTTTTTTTTGTAATGGGAGGCAACTTTTTTCCAAATAGTAGGCGGTGCCGCACCTCTTGCAGACAAATATATTTCCACGGTGAAACTAATGGACCGATTTTGATTAAATTTGGTTTGTAGATAGATTACACCCTAAGGTAGACTATGGATGTTTTTACTTTTAAGTGGGCGTGGCAACATCCCTGATGAAAAAACGCTATTACGGCTGAGCCGCTGCACCGAATTTCTTGAAAATCGACATGGATATAGATTGATTCCTAATTAAAGTACCACGCCTCTATCGGAAAAATATGTTTTCTTTGCTTATTGACTCATTTTGAAATTTAGTACATAGGTAAATTATAAATAATTAAATAATAATTAAATAAAAATATTTGCTTTTAAAAGAATGCTACCACGTCCCTATCCAATGAAAATGTTTCCACAGCTAAACTAATGAACTGATTTTGGTGATACGTGGAATGGAGGCGTACATAGGTTTATATATTCCGTGCAAGCAGTCGCTAAGGCCAGCGACCATTAATTCTTCTTTAGATACAATGGCTTCTGTGCTATAAAGCATGTAATAATATAGAATACAATACAATTGCATACTTTTAGGCGCTCAATATTACAACTTGCCCAGCTGTTACAAATGAGTGATTAAGCAATTTATAACTTGTAAAAAAAACCATTTCCATCATTAGAGGTGCAAATGAAAATTTGTTCAAACGTAAGGAAAATTTTATTTCGCTGATTTCATATCAAATACTCTCCCCTAACAGGTTGAGCACACTTTAAAGAATTTTTAAAATGGTCTTTATATTTAGTGCGAAAAAAATCACAAAAGCACAATACTCCTTTTTTTTCTTGCCAATTTCTTTCACATTCCTTACTTGTTTCCACACACTCTAATGGACCTAACGTTATGCGTCCCTGCGCTTCCTCATCCATGTCCTTTTGCTGCAGGAAGAACATACTTGTTATGCCCAAACTGTGCGGTTCGGAATAGTAACCCTCGTCCGAGTACCATTTGTTCTCCTTTACATCACAGTTGCATGATTGATTTGGGTCCACACATGTTTTGTTGACGGAACAGGGACAAGCACCACTGAAAAGAAAAATACAAAAAGCAAAGAAAATAAAAACCTTGAACAATAAAAAACAACAAATTTCAACTGCAAGAAATACAAAAGAGCAAAATCAAGATAAAAACAAATTTGGTCAGTTTTTGGTTTATTTTTGCACTTTTGCTTTGAAAAATTTAAACGTTTTTCATTATTGAGAGTGACCGACGATTCTTCTCGTTAGGAGGTGACAAAGCACCAGAGGAGGGTTATAGCGAGTGCATGGTTGAAGTAACGTAGCATGTCAAAATTTTGAATGAATAACCAAAAAATTGTACGAGTAGCACCTACAGTGGTATACAGTGCTATCCTGCAAACTGTGCATAGTCCTTTCAATTGCAGTATTGTGATCTTTCAAAAATTTCCTACTGTGCTTTCTATTGTTTGGCACTAAGCTAAAGTCCACTTGAGTTGAGTGGAATTTGATTTGCTTGAAACGTTCCAAATGTATGATCAACATACACACACATACACGCATACATAAACCTTAGACAGACATGAAATACTATTTAGTTCCATAACAACTAAGCAAAACAAAAAGAAAAAAAGAAAACAAAATCCAACCAAAAAATACATAAATGAAAAATGAATGGAGCAGAAATTTTAGTAAATGGCAATGGAAGTACGGCATATGGCATGGTATGAGTGAGTTTAGATGATTTGATGTGATTGAAATGGATCAGTGTGCATGGGAAATTAGAAAAATGAAGGATGTGTCGTCTCCCCTGCTGCATGTGTGTAAATTTGTACCCAAGTATGTATGTATGTGTATGTGTAAGCACGTTTTGGAACGGGGAGAAGACAAGTATGTCATCATCATTGTTATGCTCATTTTTGAATATTTTGTTTAAGTTATTAAAGTTCCATCGTGTATATATACCATATATATATGTCTTTTGTTTCTATCAGCAATTTTTTTTTGATCTTTTAGTGTTGGCGCAGGTGATTTTGGCACTTTACATTAAAAATTAAAATATTTAAATGCTAGCATTAAGAAAGTTTTTCAAAAAAGTCATGTAATTAAATACAAGTTCACTAAGTGATGTCCGCACAAAAAATTAGAAAGATTGCACAAGTGGGTGTGGCATCTCCTACAGCAGCAACATATTAAATAATTGTTTGTAGTAAGTTTTCAAATAAACGTGTCAAGAATTCTCATATGGATTCTAACGAAAAATGACCAATATTTTTCAACTATTTTCAACATTTTCCATACTTTTTCGACTTTTGCAACCTCTTTCAATATTTTTTTCGAGTTTTTCAAACTCATCCAGTTTTTTCGACTTTTCCAACCTTTTGCAACTTTTTTTACATATTCCATGTTTTTTGGCCCTTTCAGCCTTTTTCACCGGTTTCAAAATTTTTTCAACCTCTTTCAATTTTTTGCAATCTTTCACTTTTTTTTTTTAATTTTCCAAAAATTCAAATCCAAATTTCGGTTTTCAACCCTTTTAACATTTGCCATACTTTTTTGACTTTTTAACCTCTTTCGGGGATTTTGACTAGTTTCCATCACTTTCTTTCGTTCACAGTTTTCAACATATTCGATTTTTCAAACTCATTAATTTTTTTAAATATTTTCCATATATTTTCAAGTTGTTTAACCTCATTCAACTTTTTTCAAAACTTTGCATATTTTTTCGACTTTTCTACCCTCAAATCGAAAGACCGACTATGGTCGGTCTCCTGGTACTTCGTTTTATAAGAGATTTTTTGAGACTTCAGAAAACTTTTGGCAACTACTTACTTCTGCTTATTAAAGCTAGCGTATTTATGAATTCTTACTCATGATATGTTTGCTTATGCAACTTAATTGCCAGTTTATAATTTCATAACACAAATGTTGAATGGCATAAATACCAATTATGTTGTCAAGAGTTTCAAATTTATTTGGAATAACCAACAACTCAAAGCTTGCTTCCGTGGAAAACAAATCAAAACGAAGTGTCGAGTTGACATAGTTATTTACATATGGGGCATTCTTTGCCAAAACTCAAGTACTTAGACTTTGAGCATTTGAGTAGTTAATGATTTACTGCAAACCATTATGATATGAATCGAAACATTTTTTAAAATATTTTCAACACTGGAATTATCAACTTCACTTTTAAAATTGTTAGGACATTTAAAATAGCGATTTTGCTTGTGTTTCGAAAATAAATTATTTGTTTACATCTCCAAGTGTGGGCGAATAATGGATATTGATGTAATGGTTGTTATTTTACAAAAAATCGGAAAAAATATAAGGTATTCTATTGTGATTTTGAAAAAAATATTAAAAATGTATACCTTAATATGAGTTTTGGTTGGCTTTCTTTCTATAACTTAAAGTATCCTTTACCTTATGTATGATAAAAAGTTAATGTTTTTTTATAAATTGTAATCGTAGAGCTGATATCTACAGATATACAAAACATTTTTAAAGTTAATTCCAATATTTTTCATAAGTTTTGAAAAATTGTAGTGCAACAATGGTTAGAATTGTGCCAATATGATTTATGGTGAAGTTGTCCGTTTTGCCAAAGAATGCACCATATATTGGATTGCTTACTGCAATTTAGGCAGCCACATAATAGTCAAGAATGTGTTTCCAGACTCGACTCATTGCTAAATATCATTGTATTCCCATACGTCTAGTTAAATAATCATCTTGTCAAGCATATGTTCAAAAAGGACGAATGTTAGGCTGCTTGCAAATATCAAAAAGTTGAAGCATTTTCTATGATGCTGCTTGCATTAATTTCGTTCAAAAACTCAAAATTCTGTTAAGTTACTACAGCTGAGAAATATTTTATTTTTAGCTCTGATACCTTTCAAGATGTGAGCTTTCTTAAGCGGTAATTGTTCCAACCAAATTCAATAAATTTCAATTGTTTTAATTTCTTGCATATAAATTGATTATAAAATAACTATATAATAAAAACTATTTTACTCACCGCTTAACACTCCCCAAAAAGTCAACCGTCAGATTTTTCGCTGACGATGTGAACCACGTTGCTGAATGTAGCTCCAATTGCGCCTTATAGCAATCATATTTTATATACTGCGTGCAATACAACGAATGCGATATCAACTCCTGCAACATATCCGGCGAGAACTCACGATAACGGATGCTGAAACTAAAATCGCTGTCACGTGCCGAACGCACATCCACCTGACTGGGCAAATTGTGTTCGACAATTGTTTTTGTTGCATTCTCTAGGCTCTGAAAGTCACATTTGACATGCGCTGGCGGAAAAACGCCATTCCCATCGATGTCAATCAAATAGACATCGGACTTAGTGTAGCCGAGCAGTGCGAGTTCCTCGCATGTTTTACGATATTTGGTGAAGTGACAGTTTTTCCCAATGTACCCCGTGTGCTTGCAGTCACAAGTGACGCGGTCGTCCTTAACGAAACATTTGCCACCATGCTCACACGTGTTGGGACGTTTGCACGGATCAATGTAGTTGCAATTGTCTAGTGCCACTTCACCGACAACACGTTCCGTGTTCACCACGTGACGCGGCTCAATGAGATGTCCGTTGATTTCAATGTCACGTATGCAGCCGACCAATCCAGAGGCGGCCGACTTGAGGCTGCTGCCGATTATCAATTTATCGCCGATATTAAAAGAGAGCCCATACATCTGACTCAGCGTGAGATGGTAGTCGACGGTGAATTTAATTTTGTCCGCTTTGTAGTCAAGTTCTATGGAATGCCAAGATGTGGCGCGATTGATTTTAATTACCGTTGAATGAGTGACATTATTGGTCACGTCGGGTATTAAATCAAAGCTCAATTTGTCCGAGGTGAGACGAATCTATGGTTCGATGGTTGGTTGGTCGATTTACGAGTTACGGATGTTTGCACGATAGTGTGGCGATAATGTTTGCGTGACATTGTTTTGTTAGGGTGTTAATGAATCGTCATTTGACACAAATGAGGAGATGGCGATAGCCACGCGATGCAAGGTCCCATGTTAATTGTTGTAGATTAATTAAGTTGAATAACATGCGCCGTAAGTAGGTCACAGCAGCGAGTGTGTCATAAAACAAAGAAGAAAGAAATTTAATTAAAATGATTAGTGAAATTAGATTTAATTTAAAAATCAAATACATTTTTAAAAATGTAGTGGAGAATAGTTGGATTGTAAGTAAACAAACGGCATGCATTTAGTATTTTTCAATGTTTTAAAATGCTTTTTTTAACTTAAACTAAATTTCTTTAGCTACATAGGTTAACAAGCAAATATTGAGAGTTCTTCATTTCTAAATCGCTCGCTAGTCGTTACTTAAGCTCATGAGAGATAGCTTGTAATCCAGAAATAGCTCACAACTTTTAGTTGATTTTGTTTAAAAACAGTTCGCTTAGATGTAGCTTTTTCATAAAGATATGTATTCGAGCATCAACCATTTTGCTTAAAATGATGAAATTGGAGCAAAATTTTGAGGCACTAAAAATCAATGGGTATAAAATTCAGAAACGATTTTTCGAGTAAAATCAATGCTTAAAATAAAAATATGAGAAAAGAAAACAACGCCTTCAACACTTTGAACAATATATGATAAGAGCTACGTGCTTAGCAGGGCCGTAGTGAGCATGGGGCAGGCGGGGCGGTGCCCCAGGGCCCCGACGGGAAGGGGCCCCTTCTCGTCGACCACTTTTTTGGTCCTGAAAGAAACTTACCTCGGTAAAGACTTTGGGATCTCCTCAAAGTGAACACGTGATATTGAAAACGGTGGTCTCCCAGAATAAAACAATTCTTAATTTTTTTGTAGTTTTATTATTATTAAATTCCCTATGTATCATCTAGAGGGAGAGATAGCGTGGCTCCCTGCTCCCTCTCGCTGATGGGCCGAGTTTTATCCCAGTGTAGGTCAGTATTCGCAGATTGTAGTAGAATTCTGTATATAATTCTATAGAAACTCTACTACAATCTACGAACCCCGATGTAGGGGTACTTTAAAATTTGAAAAAAGATTTCCGTATGGGGGGCCCCAAATTTACTTATTGCCCTAGGGCCCCCGAGGCTCTAGCTACGGCCCTGGTGCTTAGTATCAAAGAAATATAATGACAAAGATTGATAATACGGGCGTGGCAATTTCATTTAAATCAAAGTAAGTTACATCTTAAGTAAAATGGGTTTGAGCTGAGAATTGATCAAAATTGCAAAACAACATAGCTCTAAATATTGCAATATTATATCTCTAATGTTTTCTATATTTCCAATTCATAATTTTCATTAAATTGCGATTTCTCTTTCTCCAAAGATAGATTTTTGGCTTTTCTGGAAGGTGCCACGCCCACATCAGCAATATATTCTAATTTACTTTTAGTAGTTATTTTTACTGTTTTATATCTCTGTAATCTCAAGATTTCCCATATTTTGGTTTTTTTTAGTAATTTATTTGGGTGATTCCCATCGTTGAATTTATTCTATTACATTTCAATTACATACTCTCATAATACGGCGCATTTTGTTTGCTCTCTGTATGCATGAAATATGCCACACCCACTCGATCTTAATCGGTTTTTTTTTCGCCCATTGCCCCATTGAAAATTTTTCAATATTCTTTGGCATAAATTCTAATCATGTAAAAAAGGGTTCAATTTAAGAAAGTCAGTAGAGAATCAGACAGCAAAATATACCATATAAATGGAAAACGGGCTTTTTCTGTTACAAAAAATAAAATATATGTACAAATCCATAAAGAGAAAACTCAGAAAGTGAACTTATTTATGAAATGCCAGATGTATGTATGTTGTATTAAAAATGATTCGTTTGACAAATTCAATTTCAATATTAAAAACTTCTTTACAAATTTTGTTCTCATTAATTGTAAAAATGCTTGAATCTTTATGTTTATGAAATTCCAACGAATTCATTAAATATCTTTGGCAAATCATGAAACTGATTTAATTAATTAAAACTTTGACTGCAACTCAGCTGAACTGACAGGCTACAATCAATGCATTGGAATAGTACGGGCAGCAAACGAATATCAAATCAATTTGGTGCTGTTGGTTGAAAGCCAGATCCGACATCGAGAATGATGATGAAGATGAGCATCATGTTGTTGACGATGAGGTCATGAATCATTTTATCTTTTACAGTTTGTGAATAACATGTTATTGAGGGCTTAATGTTCAACATTATGAAACGATGAGTTGAAGACAGAGAAAAATATTATAAGCAAAAGTTTGAAGAAAACTGCTGCATTTTGAAAATCACTCTTTTCAATTATCATGATTACTCTATGTAGTTTTGTTAAGAATATCTAATTCTACAGAAAAACACTCCCAAAGCGCACATAGCATAATGCAATTGAGTTCATAAAATCTAAGAAAAGTTTTCTTTCCGTGTATATGTATGTTGTGCATGTGTTTGACGGACAGATCAATTGGGTCCTTTGAGTTTACCAGTGAGTGTTTTTGAATTATTCGCTTGGATTTTAACTGTAAACTTGCGTTAATGAATGTGAATATGATGGACATAGAAATTAACAGTAGACATCTCAGTAAATATTGATAACTAAGCCAATCATATAAGAGGTTATTGAAATTTTTATAATTAAAATTACACGGATGCATAAAAGTTATGCATCCAATTATGTTGCAGGATTTTGGAATATTGTGATTTTGGATTGTAAACTTAATTCTGAGAAATCAATTAAGAAGATTACTATTTTGAGGTATCGCAAAGAGGGTAAACCGTGAGTCACTGCACACGCGTCAGACCATTTGCTTCTGAAGAGCCCTCACGTAACAAAAAATGGGTCAGCACTTGGTGTAGTTTGCAGGTAGACATTGAGAAAAAAAGGAGTTTTTCTGTGTTAAAGGTGTTGTGGAGTGAATTGGTTGTTTGTGTAAAAGTAAAAGCATGGAAAGTATCAACCTTTTGATTTTTTTCCCAATAGGAATTGCATCCAATAGGGATGTCTGAAATACGTTAAGTTCATTTGACTTAACACCTTTTGGTTTTTGCAGATACATCATGAGCATTTAATGCATCCGATGATATTCTTACAGCTTTATGTGAAAAAGTATCCAAAAATTGGGTTGATTGGATTGGCTCTGTTGCATGGGAACATTCATTATAATAAAAATAATAAAAACATTTGTTTGCCGTTCATACTTTTTGTTTTATATTAATTGACCATTGCATTATGCCTGCCCTGGGAACTTTTACAAAATTTTAGCAGTTTTAACAATTTTTTAGATAGGTAAATAATCCATATTGTTAAATAGCTAACTATGAACTAAGCAAATCCTAACTTGTAAGACATTTAAGCTAAAGTTTCAAAAATTGTTTTATTCACAACTAACCTATACCTTTGCTATTAGTTATGTTTGATTCAAAACTTAAAAATCAAAGTTTATGAATAATAACTTTGGAGTACTCGTATTACTCTTCAATAATAATTATGTACAAAAACAATAAAAGCCAAAGAAGTTATAACACCATTATTTGCGCCATGACCCCAATTGATTTATTTGACTTCGTTGTTGTAAATACAACGATATACAACATTTATTTCCTACAACTCACAAAAGTATGCTGCTAAATATACGACCATCAGCAATAAAAAAAAACTTTAAAATTTAAATCACGTGATTTATGTCACTACTGTCAGCAATGGCCAACAACCAGCAATGATATTTGTATCGAACAAATACTCGGATCAATGAACGACCTTTTGACAGTGAGTTTCTTGTTCGACAAACCAACGAACCTAATGACTTGTCCTGTGACCAGCTGTCGCATTGTCGACCGACTTTTATTTTGCTTGTATTTGTATTTGCTAAAATATTTAATTTAAGGTGATTTTTCATTGTTGATTTTCGTAGTAAACTAGGGGATAGCATAGGAATGAATACACGATTATGGGTAGTGAATGCTGCTGCCATTGGTGTTTATCCTAAAGCAAGAAACCAAGGAAAGTAAATATGTATTTTGTTGAAGTTTTTGCAAATGTTTGTGTGTGTGTGTTTGTGTTTGAGTACTCGCATAGAAATGTTTTTGTGTTTGTGTTAAATTTGCATATAGAAGGTAGTGTATTTTTGTACTTTTTTTTTGGGTTAAAAGTAGGTTAAAGGTTCATTTTTAATAATTATGTAAAAAATTATAAGTTGAGTGCACTTGTAAGTATTTAACTACTTGTTTCAGAAGTTTTTAATATTCATATTCTTAAATTTATGAAATTATGCTTTTCTGATTTTAATAGAATATACAAATAGTAAAAATTAACAAAATTGCAATGTTAGCTTTTTAATGTAGACAAATTTTGGTGCAGCAAAATAATAAAAAACCATTAAAAAATGGGAATAAAACGAATATCTGACCTGAATTTCATTTTCAGAAACTGTGCCAAACAGAGTTTGTTTTTTTTTGCTGATTTTTTTTTAGTTTTTTTTATTCAAGAAAATTTATGATTTAATATTTGAAGCTACAAATCACTCAAAATTTGCAACCACATCAATTGCTTACTCCAATGCACAATGGGCAATAATTTCAAGATATACCAATAAATGAGTTCTTCAATATATATAATAAAAAAAGTCCCTCTGTACACTTTGATTTATTGAAAATACACAATTTTTTCATTCCTCCAACAGACTACCGACTGTCTGCACAATAATTTCAAGTTGACAGCACAGTCATTCAAATAGACAGCAAGACGACAGCGAATGGACGACATCATACAGTCGAAAGGACACTGACTGCATTTACTGCAATAATTTAACAAATAGAAATGTGTGCATAAAAATGCACTCACTATCGCAATCGTTGTCGAAAGGAAACGGAAAAATATGCAACTAAAGTGACAATTGCGTAACGTTTTCCCACTACCACCCATCACCCCAAACTTACCTCCCAGAAACCATTTCCGGCTGTTGTTGTTACATCGCTATATGCCAGCACTGCAGATGTACGACTGCTACGGAAATCGAATTTGATATTAAATTCTTCAGCGTGATTTATTGGCCACCAAATGTGTGATGTCGCAAAGGGGTATGTTATGGGAATGACATTAACTTCATTCTCCCGAAATTCAGCTTCAAGCACACCTAGAAAAATAGAGAAAGAGGAAATATATTCACTTAGTATGAGTAGACTTACATTTTATGAAAAAAAAAAATTTTAATTATAACGACAGAGAAAAATTGTTAGCAACTACACTGAAAATATGGGTAGTATCGATTTTTAAGCAAAATGTTCTCAAGAACGAAGTGATTTTATGATTAAAACTTATTGAAAACTAACAAAGTCTTTCGTATTTTCAAAAAAACTGCATTTTTTTTGAATGAACGGCGCAAAAGTACAAAATATAGTGAAAATGTAGGAAAAAAGTCGAAGAAATATGAAAAGTGTTGAAAAAAATTTAAAAAGAGGTTGCTCAAAATATATGAAAAATATTGCGAAAAGTCGAAAAATTTTTAAAAGTGACTAACACGGTTGAAAAAACCAAAAAATTTTGAAAATTATCGAAAATAAAATGGAAAATTTTGAAAAAGGTTGAAAAGCACGGATAAAGTTGAAAGAGTTTGAATAAGTCAACAAAAGTTGAATGAGGTTGAAAAAGCCGAATAAAATATGAAAATTGTTGAAAACAGATGAAAAATTGAGGGCAGCGGCACATCTAGTGGTAATATTCGGCCAGATTTTTATCCAGAAATATCTTTTTATACAATATATTCTTACACCAAATTTTAGTATTATTCACATAGTTTGCTATATATGTCATTTAAGAAATTTTGCTTGTATGGGACGTGGCACACCTACTAGTGCTATTTTGTCCACTTTTGATTCAGATATACCTCATAGCAAGTAAATCACCCAAATTAAATTTTATACATATTGCTGCAACAGTTGACTTAAAATATTTGTTGATATGGGAGGTGACACGCCCACTGATGTAATCCCGGCTAGTTCGGTTTAACTTCAAAGCTTGTAGTAACTGACATCTGAGTACCGAATCTTATTAGAAATGCTCTGATTGTACACTAAATATAACATTAAAAGTGTTTTGCTTGTATGCCCACGCCCACTGTTACAATACCGTTCAAATGTATTTGATTTCAAAGCTCGTAGCTATATAGCTCACATATCATTAATTAGTTCTTTTATCTATCACTAATTTGAAAATTTGTTACGCAATTATGGTTCGACTTGTGCCGAAAGTTTTTATGGTAAATAACTTAACGAGCTATTAAAAAAAAAAAAAAAATAAAAGATTTATTTATAAAAGTGACGCAATAAATTTCAAAAAGCAATTACTCACTCACTTTTCTTTGATGCAATAAGGCTTAATTTAATTAATTAAATAATATTACTATAGACTGGAATTATATTTCAAATCTTCATGGACTTATTATTATTATAATTAAAATCTCGTTAGAGTTATGATTTTTAATGTTTTTTTTTTTATGTTTTATGTGGTTTTCTCTTCATGTTTATAATTAAATTTATGTTTATAGAACTAATAACTACAGTTTAAGTTTTGATTGTATATGATAATGTTGGTTATGTGAGTTACTAGTGGTGTAATTATAAGATTTTATATCTTGTTCCACTATATATTCAAGAAACAAATAAATAACTAAATATCGGAAACTTCAAGGTCCAACTACTAGTGTCCCATATAGTTGTTTGTATAGATGCTGGCATACACAGTTAAGTATATAGCAGAAGGATATGCAGAGATAAGTTTCGGAGTGATTTACAGTGTAATTTCTGCTATGACATCAAAATAATTATGCTGAATTATTATTTAAGTTTATTTCGTGGGATATAATCCCTTAAATGGCCCTCAAATCAGCGTCCTTTATATGCATTAAAATTCAACTGATTTTCAGTAAAATAAGTTCAAAAATCGGTTTCAGGCTGTATTATTTTCAGTTGCTATTTTCATGTGCAGCTACATTCATCAAAGAAATTTCTTGTTTAATTTAACATTAAGAAAGATACATTTCCAACCAACCGATGGTGGGAAAGGGGTATCGGAGCCTTTTCCCTTTTCAATTCATTAAAATTGAATTTATAATAATACAAGTCAATAAGATATTGTACATTTACTTGAATATATACAAATACATTGATCTAAAGATTTCAATGCAGTAATACAACACATACACTCACAAACAGATCACACACAGACTGACTTCAATACACGCACATACCTACTCGTGCAATATACCTATGCTAAGTCATCATTATTGCATTTGATTTAATTGAAATTTATAATTAAATGCGTTTTGCATACATAAATTAACGCAGCCAGCAATTGCATGCGTTGATGTGTGTGCCTGTGTATTTAAAGTGAGATTCAGCGGGCGCGCGCATGTGTGTGTGTGTGCCTGAAAGCGCTTGCATTATCTAATGAATTACATTTGTATTTATGTTTATATGCTATAGGAGTATGTAAGTATTTATGTTGGAATTGTGTTACAACGCATGTCAATCCAAAGTTTATTTGTTTTGTTTATTCGTTCGTTTGTTATTCCATTGCTTTCACTACCATTCAGCTGCTTGTATTTTAATTAAACTTTTGCAATACAACAACAATATTCACAATAATTGCTGCAACACATGTAGATTTTCCTATTTATTGTTAAATTATAAATTTTGTGCGTTGAAAACTTTTTGGCATTATAAAATTTACATATTTGAAATGAAATCATTAAAATTGCTGTAAGTTTTATACTAAATTTGAAATCAATTATACCGTGGAACAATTAAAAAAAATTTAATTGACATTGAAGAGATTTATATTTTCGGAGATACAAGTTTTTGCTGATCAACTTTCTCAAACAATATACATATGTGGCTGTTAATGGCAAAAATAACTTTATCTTAACGAAAGTAGTATTTACACTATGCAACTTTATTCATAAGTTTTTGCTTTATAAATCATCATAAATCATATCCTGATTTTTGAAATTTCAACCCAATAGCTTTTAAAGCACATCAAATGGATAACTTTGGATCGAAAAAATAAAAATCCAAAATAACGCTTATTTTTGATAGAAAAACATAAAAATCCAGAATTGCGATAATTTTTGTTTAAAAAAAATATCATTTATTACTGTTATGCAGTGATCTCTATATTAAAATTCATAAGAATTATGGTTCTTCAATAGAATTGCTACAATATTCAGTACCGGATTGATAGTAAGGCCGAAAGCCAATGGAATTTGTTATTATTTTGCCATCAAATTGGAAGCAAAGTTTTCATAAATATTTTTTGTCTTACCTACGCAAAAGTACTTTTTCTAATTGTTAAAGTTCAAACTCTTATCTTAAGAAATATCTGATGGTAATTTTTAAATTTTGCTTCAAGGGTTTTCATTCCATAGAAGTGAAAAAGCACAAAACAAATGAACTTAACATTTTCCAGTCATACAACCTTAAGGCTTTTCCAAGTTTAATTTACAATTTGCATTAATTTGCCACATAAATGAACAGAGAATAATCCTTAAGCAAACTAAAATTACAAGGCTGAATTAATTAAGGTCATTGAATTATGTTATAAAATGCTCGTCACTTGAGTGTTCAAACTTAATAAATCAATCAAAGATTTAATGCACGCAACACCACTCGGTCACGCAGTTATTCAGCTGACCACAGCAACACCAATTACAATGAAATCATAACGCTGTGGATAGACCACTACTCATTCACATAATTGCACATCTATTATACTTGAATGAAAAAATGATTTTGAAAATATACGTAACACACAGGGTGTCTCAATTCAAATTGAAACTATTCATAAAATTTCTTAGAATTTCGTTTTTGTGCTAAGCCCACAAAGGGAGCTCAAAGTCAAGGAAATTTTGCTTGTGATGATAGCGTAGATCGGGAGAAAATTAATTTTTCTAACGAAAATTTATCATATATATTGGTTTCAAAAATCAAAAGTTTTTACAAACGATTTATTGATCTAAGTATCAGCGTGATATGTCTGGGAAAAAATAGTAATCAATTTATTTTATGATAGATTTATTAAAGAAATAGTACCGTAGCGTTTTTGGTATCAGGACATAATAAATATTTACCTAAAAAAACTAAAACTAAAATTAAAATTTATAAGGTTGCCTTTCGTCCGACACTAATCAACGCATATCCAATATGTTTTTCGATTTTCCCAACAAAGGCTTAAAAGGGAGAAATATTGGAAAGTGAAAATATTAAGACTTTGCGTTTTTTCTCATTCCTTAGAAAATTTTCCAACTCTTCAAAATTCTATACAAAACTAAAATATCTTTGGGACATGTTCTAAGGAAATTTTTCCGTTTTTTTTCAACAAAATTTCATTCTTTCCAGTGTAAGCCAATCAGAATAAAAATTAAAAAAATTAAAATATCTATGCGTCATCCTGTATCGCATGTGATCTAAGTCTCATAATAATTCTCATCTAAATTTTTTTTTCAAACTCACCATGATAGTGCACCTTTGGATTGCCACGTTGCAGTTCATAGAGTATCGACACATCGTTGTAGTAGACATATTTCATGCTACCGACAAAATTGTTATGCGATGCTAAACCTTTTTTCTTATGTAAATCTGGTCCACCACCAAAATAAATTTCCGGATCAAAAAGTAAATTTGCACTTGACGTCGCTGGTATATCGAGCATTTTCATCTGCTGGTCCAGTATGATTTTAACGGTGCGCTGCTCATGCTGTATGGTCAGATTATGCCAATAACTACGCGTTAACTCATCGGTGAGTGTAATCGACATCACGTTATCGCCAAAGTCCATTTCCACATAAATTGATTGATTCTTAATTGAGACAGCGATGTACTGATGCTTAAGTGATTCACCGCTGGCATAAAAAAGTGCCGAATCATCAAATTGTGTGCGAAACATGAGACTGATGCGCGTAGTGGATGAGTGAACGCGATCTTTCCAATCGTAAATGCGATAGGAAACATAGCTGGAGCCACGCAGTGTTATAATTGTGGCAGCTATAGGAGAGAAAATAAAAAACAAAAATATGTTGTAACAAACGATGAAATTGTACTGAAAGTTTTGCTAAAATGAAACTTCAAAAAAATGTGAATATTCAAACAGGCGCATAAAAATATGCAATAAAAATATTCAAATTTTTAGTGAAGTTGGAATGTAAAAAAACAATTTTTTATTTTACATAGTTTTAGGCTGAGATAGAAAAAAAATATTATATTTGCACTATTTTAAATTCAAAGAAGTGCGCAAACCACTGATGGTTGTAAAGAGATGGTGTTTGAGTTCAGGCAGCTTCGATATAATTTTATTATAATAGTTCAAGCTCTGTAAATAACTTTGACTTATAAGTTAATTAAAACTATTAAAATTGCACAAACAATTCTTAAATTTCAGCGAACTGCAATCAAAAATGTTGCTGTTATTTAACATGAAAAATATTTGGGTTAAATGTAAGTCTTAAATGCGCGGACACACACACGCAAAGAAATACAATTTTACACTTACTTACTCAAACGTATATGCATTTACCATGAACGCAACAACAGAGATCAACTTCGCTATTGACCACGGCTTCCGCATAATGAGATTAATTTGCATGAATGTTAAGCCTGATGTTAAAAGGAAATCAGGGAAAAGAAAAATGTCACGCACACTTTTGAAAACCACCTACAATACTTCTGAATATTTACAACTTTAAAGCACGTCAACGCCTTTTTCCCAGTAAACCAAATAGTTCGTTCTCATAAAAAATTTCCAGCATTGACATTTTTTATAGAATTTTTCTCTTAATACGGATTCGAGGTTGTTTTAAAAACACAAATCATTTTTATAATGCAGTTTGCATTGTAAAAAATTATTTCCGCTAGATAGAAATGAATCATAGAAAGTTACCAGCATTACTTTTACCAAATTTTCTGCAAAAAGTTCACAGAATTCCTTGTAAGGACATATACAGATCCATAGAGAAATCTTCAGAATTATAATTCTATTCATGATAAATATTTTTTCTTGAATATATTGTGATAGTGGTTGAAGCAGAAGCAAAACGTTGTGAAGGAAAACTTTTAAAAGCAAATGAAAGCGCATAGCTCTTTGAAGACTATGGGCTCAATATTTAACTTTTGTTTAGCAAAAAATTCTTCTTGTTCGTGTTAAAAATTTTACGTAAAACTCTTCTTTTTAAAAGTGGGGGCTTCATGACACCTAAAACCTATCCCTTATATACCATAGTACTTCATTTCACTCACCGTATACCGTTCTTTGCAGCAGCTAATAAAAGCTCAGTGCCTTGGTTGTTGCCGAAAATTATAGATAATAGAATTGTATTGCCAAATACTACGGTGTCGTATTGTAAATTGGCTTCTTTTTTGTTTCAAATGTTCAAAAATAAAATAACAAATTTTATGTTTATCATGTCAAAAAGTTTAACTAAACGGCATTATATTAAAAAAAAAAAACCAATAATTAAATTGAAGATGCTAAAATCAAATAAACGAAACACTGGTAGAAACTAAATGAATATTCAGTAGTTGTGTTAATGCGGGGGCAAAAACTTCTTTATTTTATGAATTTTAAAGATGGTAAAATTGAGAAAGAAATACCTTGGGAATCTGATATGAATGACGGTGGTATGCTGGTGACGATGACGACTGTGGCGATGGCGACGGTGAATGGTGGTGAATGACGATGTTCGGTGTGATGCAGATGATGATAATGCTGGTGTTGTTGTGATGATGCAGATGATGATGATGTGGTGAAGATGATGATGATGTGGTGAAGGCTTCGATGCTGATGATGTTGAAAATGATGATGAAAAAGTTTAAGGCTTCTCCACATGAAAGCTCACTGAACAAAATATAAAACGCGTCTACACTTTGGGCTTAACTTTTTATTTTACTTTAAAGTTACACTTTCTGATTTTAACTAATTTTAAGCTAAATTTAGATACTTTAAGTTAGTTTTTAAGAATAATTTTAAGACATCAAATAAAAGGCTGCTGTTTTCTCTGGTGGATCGGTAACGAGTGAGAATTATGCTGACGTGGAATTTGCCTTTTGGCAATGACATTTTTCAATGTCAGGGTCAGCAATCTTTCGCGGTGGAGCAATAGGGACGGCAACACATATCACTTTTGAGTTTAATCCATTGTGAATGTGAGATGAGTATTGGGATTAAAACTGACGAGTACAATTTAGGCAGTGTTGCCGTTTGAGTAAGTTTACGTGTTTTAAAGTTTACACGTAAACATACTGCCCGCCTTGCAGTATCTGCAACAGAGAAAGTAGTTCAATAGGGGATCGTAGAATTAGCGATTTTTTACCTTTTTTTTTTTTTGAAATAAAAATCTACTTTAAGCTTAAAATAATACTACTTAGTTTATATTTTTAACTTAAAATTTTTAATTTCAATTTTTTACGAGGTTTTTAGATTTTATTTTTACAATGAGTGTTTATGTGTATATAATGCATGTATATGTATGTATGAATGCTTTTAAATAGTATTATGTATTATTAATTTGGTTTACAAATACATTATAAAGAATGAATTTTAGATCATGTGTTTCACGAAATGAATTAGTAAAAAGAATATTACAAAAATATAAATGTAATGTTTCATATTGATATAAAAAATCATAAAAATAAAGGTAACGTAATTATTAATAAAGCATGTGAATAATTATTTGATTTATATGTATGTAAAATAATATGAATGATAATATTAATGAGTTGATTCATTTGAGTTATTAAATATTTTTTTGTATATCGAAAAACATAAATGTCCGAAATGTCTTTATAAAAATTATTGAAAACTACAGTATTTTGAGCCAAAAAGTTTTTTTTTTTTTCTTTTCGTTTTACATTACTTGGTACATGAGCTGTAGTTTTAAATTTTAATTTATGTATTTTTTTTTTTGCTTTTTTTTTTTTTTTTATATACGAGAAAATAAATGCCGATGTCGTAGGATTAGAGAATCGCTTAATCTGCGCGCGGACAAACTCCAATGAACGCCCATCCAAAAATTGTCGATTGGGCCATTGGGACTCCCGGAATAGCTCGGATAGAGTTCTTTATGATACGCGAATACAGATCTGCTCCTAGTACAACATCAACTTCAAGCGGCTTGTAAAAAAAAACGGTCTGCCATGATGAGATCTGGATGAAAAATGTAAATCGGTGTTTTGTCAGCTCGGCGAGGAGGAAATTTTCCGAACGATCCTTTAACTACATAGAGGCAAGCAGAGATTCCCACCAAGGGATTAGTGAAGGACTTCAAATGAAGATGACATGTTGGAGTTTTTGTATTAGAGACCGTATAGAATAGCGGAATACGCATCTCCTGTGCCTTCGTCATAAGGATGGTAGACCGGTCTTGATTCGGGTTTATCAAAACTCGCAACACGAAATCATCCCTTTCGCCTGACGCTAGAACCTGCGCTGTCATTTTTAAGGTGACCGTTGATCGGCTCACCAGAGACTCCGCTTCCTCTTCGATTTGCATTGCATTGTGGTGATCATGAAGTAGACTGTGGTGCTTCCTTTGGCAAAAATGGCACTTATTTATGCTGATGCATCGCTGCGTGGTGTGAGAATGGGCCAAGCAATTTTTGCACATTCCATTTATATGAACCACACGCAATCTGTCGCTCGCTTCCAACCTACGAAACCTAGGGCAGTGACGTAGCCCGTGCTTTTCTTTGCACAAAGGGCAAGAGCAATTGATCCACTGGTTATCCGATTGCGACCACATGCTACACGAAGAAGAGAATAAAAACGTTTTTTATGATAAATGAAGGTGAAAAAAATGATGAGAAAAGATGTTGAACAAAAAATTACTTTTCTTTTGAGAAATGGGAATTAGAAATGTGATTTGAATTTTGAGAGTCTTAAGTGAACGAATGTTTATGAGTGATGCAAAGATGAAAATTATTGGGGAATCAATACGAGCTTATGTATTGGGCGAGTGATATCTCCCAATTGAGTTTTGAGGTCTGCTACACGAACTCGTCCATCGTTGCCATGGTAGATTTTAGTAATCCGTCCCAATCTCCACTCTGTGGGACATAAGGGTTCTTGACGCACGACTACGAGATCTCCAGTTTTAAGATCCGTTTTTGGAACTTTCCACTTGGTGCGTTTTAGCAACTCTTTTAGGTATTCGTCCTTCCATCGGCGACAGAAATCTTGAGCCATAACTTTAACTTTTTGCCAGCGATTTACCATGCTAAGCGAAGAAGATATATTTTCCGGCTCTGCAGGAGATAACAATGGGGCTCCTATGAGGAAATGACCTGGCGTGAGGACTGCAAGATCAGAGACGTTTTCAGACGCAGCGTTAAGAGGCCTAGAGTTGAGACAGGCTTCTATTCGAGAAAGTAGTGTTGCAAATTCTTCAAATGTGTATTTCAGCTGCCCGGTGATTTTTCGAAAATGTTGCTTAAAAGACTTTACGCCAGCTTCCCATAAGCCACCCATGTGAGGCGCTGACGCTGGAATAAAATGCCATGAGAGATTTTGGTAACCATATTTCGTGACTGCGTCATCTTTTGCTGCTTGAATAAAACGCTTGAAGTCTTTTTTAAGGATTCCAGCAGCGCCTACGAAATTTGTACCGTTATCCGAGTAAATATTGTCGGGGCAACCTCTACGTGAAACGAATCGTGACAAGGCAGCTAAAAACGCCCACGATGAGAGGTCACTAACAGGCTCAAGGTGTATAGCTTTCGTTGCGAAACATACGAAAAGGCATGCATATCCTTTGGTGATTTTGCAGTATCTGCCCGTGAAGCTTTTTATTTCGAAGGGTCCAGCAAAGTCAACGCCAGTGTTTGTAAAGGGGCGTGAAAAGGTTGCGCGTTCGGGAGGTAAAGCTGCCATAATCTGGCCGAGATACCGCTTTTTGTTAATTACACAGATTTTGCAATTATAGATACAAGTTTTAATTAGGTTTCTTAACTTAGGTATCCAGTACTCACGGCGGACTAGTCGAAGAACTAGCTGATTTTCGCCGTGAAGAGAAATATGGTGAATGAATTCTACCAGCAAGCGAGCGAAACGGCTGCTATAAGCGAGAACTATAGGATGCCTTTCGTTGTAGTCAAGAGCTGGGGAAGATGCTAAGCGTCCATTTGCTCGAAGAATGCCGTCCTTATCTAGAAAGGGGGTTAAAGTCAGCAAGTGACTTCTCGTTTCGATGTATCTTTTATTAAGTAAATTTTGATAATCTTTGGCGAAATGAATTTGTTGAGAACTTTTTATGAGCCTCATTTTTACATACTTGAGCTCTTCAGAAGAGATATTTTTTGATGGAAAACAATACTTTGAGTTTTCAGGTTGTCGAGTTTTGTGAAAAAATCGAAAAATATATGCGATAACTCGCATTGCTTTGGGCAACGAAGAGAAACGTTCCAGTATGTTTTCATTCACCGCCGAGCTAGTGAAAAAAGATTTGATTGGCTTGATTTCCAACGTTGTATCCGGTTGTACTGATAGAGCACTTTGTGGCCACTGAGATTTTTGAAGTTTTAGCCACGAAGGTCCATTCCACCAAAGCTTACTATTTTTCAAGTCCGAAGGATGTAGCCCCCGGGTTGCTAGGTCGGCGGGATTGTCGTGTGTGTCGACATGAGACCAACTTTCGATGCCAACTTTATCTAGAATAGTAGTTACTCTATTCGCAACAAAAGTTTTCCACGTACAGGGGGGTTTTTGCAACCAAGACAGCACAATTGTCGAGTCTGTCCATTTGAAAATTTCGTAACAATTTTCAAGATTAAGTTGTGGTACCACAGAGTTGACTAATTTTGCCAGCAAAACTGCTCCGCATAGCTCAAGTCTGGGCAAGGATATTGTTTTAACTGGGGCTACTTTTGTCTTTGAGACAAGCAAATGAGAAAATATATCGTTTTGTATTTCGACTCGTACGTAAATTGCTGCAGCGTATGCTTTTTCAGAGGCATCTGAAAAGGCATGAAATTCGATTTTACTTGTGGGAGAAAAACGTACCCATCGAGGAATCGTAATTTGATTAATTTTGTCATAACTGGACACGAAAGCTTGCCATTTGTGGAGTGACTGAATTTTAAGATTATCGTTCCAGTCAGTTTTCTCCAGCCAAAGCTGCTGCATAATTACTTTTGCTGTCACTATAACTGGTGACATCCATCCTGCTGGGTCAAACAATTTTGCGATTGTTGACAAAACTTCTCTTTTCGTATAATTTTCTTTAAGTTCAAGGGATTGAACATTAAAATAAAAGTAATCAAATTTCGCATTCCAGCGGATACCCAGAGTTTTAGCCAAGCTTTTGTCCTCTAAAGAGAGAAAATCAGCATGCATTAAGTGATCCTGAGGAATGTCTGCAAGAAGTTCTATTGAGTTCGACGTCCATTTCCGCAATTCAAAACCCGCTGAGAGTAAAATATTTTTTAGTTGATCACGATTATTTTTAGCTGATATAATATCGTGAGCGCCTGCTAACGCGTCATCGACATACATGAATTCACGTAAAATTTTTGAGCCCAAAGGGAAAAGATGCTCTTCATCATCAGCCAGCTTCAAGAGCGTGCGAATGGCGAGATATGGGGCACAGTTCACGCCAAACGTAACTGTTTTTAGCTCGAATTCGCTAAGTTCACTTTCTGGGTTTGGTCGAAAAATTATTCTTTGAAACGGTGTTTGGGCCGGATTTACCAAAATTTGTCGATACATTTTTTGTATATCTGCGTTGAAGACAAATTTGAAAAATCTCCATTTGAGAATAAGTGACATTAAATCACTTTGTAGTACTGGTCCAGTGAACAAAACATCATTTAAACTTTTTGAATTTGTTGAGGGACACGATGCATTAAATACAATTCTCATCTTAGTACTCGTGCTGTCTGGTTTAAGCACGGCATGATGAGGAAGATAGTAAGAATTATTTTGTTGATAATTTTGAGAGTTAATTTTTACCATATGGTCAAGTTCGAGATACTCTAATATAACGTTGTCATATTGAGTCTTAATATCAGGCTTTTTGAGAAGAAGTTTTTCATTTCGAAGAAATTGGCTTCGAGCAATGAATTTCGATTGCCCAAGAACCAGAGAATTTTGAAATTCTAATTTGAAAGGTAAATCAACAATATATCTGCCATTTGATTCCCTTTTAGTGGTTTTAATGTAAATTTCTTCGCAAATTTTGTCTGCTTTGGAGACTGCGGATTTTTGTGGGAGTTCTTCAATTTCCCAAAATTTTTTAAGTTGCTCATTCAGAGATATTTCTGTGAAATGTGAGACAACTGTTGTTTGAGTTGGTGTTAGTTGCTGAGATGGTACGGGTCCTGTGAGGATCCACCCAAAAATTGTCTCTTGAGCCACAAGTGTGTCAAAGACATTATTTTGAACCCCACCAAGTAAAATTAAGGGGTATATATCTCCTCCAATGAGAAAATCTATTGATGAGCTCCGGTTAAAATTCGGATCAGCAATCTTGAAGGTCGGCATATTCGCAAATTGAGAGATGTCAAAAGTAAGAGATGGTAATTTTTCAGTTACTTTTGGCACCACGAGCGCCATTACTTCTACTGGGTTATCTCTATAAAGCGGGGAACCGATGTAAAACGATGACATCATAGACGGTTTGATGCTAACTGCTCCATTAAGTCCTGTAACTTGTGCTGAAATCGGTTTAGTGGGCAGTTTAAGTATTCGTTGAATGCGTTCAGAGACGAAAGTGCACTCAGACGCTGGGTCAATTAAAGCACGAGCTTTATATGTAGTTCCCAAGTGGTAAATATCAATGAGAGCAGTGCCAAGGAGCACTTTTTTTGTCGCAGTAGTGAAACAAGAATTGACTGTTTCAGATGAGTTTGAAGAATATTTTTCTGACGTAGTCAGATCCTCGGGAGTGGACTGTATGGTAGATGCATAAGTTTGAGCATTACGATTATCGCTTTTACTCTGATTTTCAAATTTATGTGAAAAATTTTTATTTTTGAATTGAGGGTTTAGTTGACTCGTTTCCCTGTGCAAAAGCGTGTGATGTTGCTTTTTACACTTAGAGCATGTATATGAGCTCTTACAATCTCTTAATTCGTGAGAAGACGCCAAGCAGTTAATACAGGAATTGTGTTTTTTAACCACCGAAAATCTTTCTTGCACGCTCAGTTTCAAAAATTGACTGCATGCGCGAAGTGGATGTGTTTCTTTGCATAATCTGCATTGAGAAGCTTCAACATTATTGTGAAAAGAGCGAATTGATTTCTGCGGTTTTTGAACAATTGGTTGCGATCTGTTGGGCTGATACAAAACGGGTGTCTTGATATCAGAGACAGTTTCTAGGGTTCGAAATCTGTCTGTCAAAAAAGTATCAAAATCTTGCCATTTGGGCATTTCGATTTTATTGGATATTGATTGCTCCCATAGAGAGAGGGTATGCTCAGGAAGACGTACTGAGCATTGGTATACGAATATCGCGTCCCAATTGCTGATGTCAATTTTGTATAATTGTAGTGCAGACATGCAATTATTTATTTCACGCTGAAGTTTTTTGATAGAACTTCCTGATTCTTGAGAGCAAGTAGGAAGATTGAAAAGAATTCTTAGTTGTTGGTTAATGAGAATACGTTTATTCTCATATTGAGATTTTAAATTATTCCACGCAATGTCAAAGCCATCATTCGTGAGAGGTACTTTTTTCACTATTTCGTGAGCTTCGCCTTTTGTTTTCTGTAAAAGGTGGTACAATTTCTCGACTTGACATAAACGCGAATTATTCACGTAAATTGCAGTGAAAATATCGCGAAAAGTGGGCCATGAGACATAGTCACCACTAAACATCTGAGTGTCACACGGGGGAATGTGTATCGAGGGACTCCTGTTGTCGAAAAATTTTTGCTCAGTAGGAACATCACTTGCTTTTAAAGATTCTATTTGTTCGTTGATTGAGGACAGACATCTAACATATGACGAGAAAGTTTTATGAAACTTATTTTTCAATTTGTTCGCGTCAACTGCTTCTTTTTTGTTTTCATCACCTGCTTCCTTAGTTTTTTCGAGCTCGAGATTAGCTCTGAGAGAGTCATAAGAATCTTTGACTTTTGCCCATAATTGGGTAATTTCAGTCCTGGAAATCTCAAGGACATGAATATTTTGGTCAGCTAAGGGGGCTTCCGCATGAGTAATTTCAAACTCAATTAAATCATTTGCACTACGTATGAAATTCGTTAAAAGTGCTTTTTCCATTTTTTGTTTTAAAGTTTAAAAACAAGAATTTATTCAAAAAAAATAATGCAGTTAGCGGAGCTGTGATTCTGATAGAAGAAAAAAAGAATCGAAGTGATGAAATAAAATCAGCCGATATTTGTTCCTGAGTAGAAACGATCGAAGAATCGAGAAAAAAAAGCAATAAAACTTTTCAGCGATTGAAGCAACAGCAACAACTTTATGGCAACGGTGTCGAGCAAAATCGTACGATGAAATATTAGCAAAATCTTTTTTTTTTTTTTTTTCGTAACGGTGCCGAGCAATGAGTCACAGCAAATAACTGGTGATTATAACGGCACTGCCCAATGAGATTATGGAAAAAAAAATTTCGACACGTGATCGAGAACTGCACCTTCCGAAACGGTACTTGCGAAAATTTTGAGACTGTACTTTTTAAGAGAAATTTGAGAAAAAATACACCATTTAATGTTAATAGGTGCAAGCCCTGAGAAGGCCGAAGGACCAAATGTTAATGCGGGGGCACAAACTTCTTTATTTTATGAATTTTAAAGACGGTAAAATTGAGAAAGAAATACCTTGGGAATCTGATATGAATGACGGTGGTATGCTGGTGACGATGACGACTGTGGCGATGGCGACGGTGAATGGTGGTGAATGACGATGTTCGGTGTGATGCAGATGATGATAATGCTGGTGTTGTTGTGATGATGCAGATGATGATGATGTGGTGAAGATGATGATGATGTGGTGAAGGCTTCGATGCTGATGATGTTGAAAATGATGATGAAAAAGTTTAAGGCTTCTCCACATGAAAGCTCACTGAACAAAATATAAAACGCGTCTACACTTTGGGCTTAACTTTTTATTTTACTTTAAAGTTACACTTTCTGATTTTAACTAATTTTAAGCTAAATTTAGATACTTTAAGTTAGTTTTTAAGAATAATTTTAAGACATCAAATAAAAGGCTGCTGTTTTCTCTGGTGGATCGGTAACGAGTGAGAATTATGCTGACGTGGAATTTGCCTTTTGGCAATGACATTTTTCAATGTCAGGGTCAGCAATCTTTCGCGGTGGAGCAATAGGGACGGCAACACATATCACTTTTGAGTTTAATCCATTGTGAATGTGAGATGAGTATTGGGATTAAAACTGACGAGTACAATTTAGGCAGTGTTGCCGTTTGAGTAAGTTTACGTGTTTTAAAGTTTACACGTAAACAAGTTGCATTCATTTTAAACAAAGATCGTTACTCTAAAGCTTATTTTGTAAGAAAGAAACAAGTATAACGAGAAATTAAGTAAAGCCATAAAGATCAAAATTCAATTAAATATTGCCCAATTTGTCAAAGGTAGAAAATAATTATGGGGGAGAATCTTCAGCATTTAAACAACTTAAGCCACTGAAGCAAACAAACATCGATTTTCCTTCAAACCCAGATTTTGTACGTTGAAAGGACGTTTGTGTGCTTAGTTTATAATTTCTTTTTATCACGTAATATTGTTCAAAGGAGACAGAATATTCTATTTTTGGTTAAGCTTAGAGCTGCGTCACGCGCTTTAATTTAATTTTTGCTTATGACATTAGTTGGCTGTAGTCTTGTCCCTTTTTCCTTCAATGTTTCTTTGCCAAATTGAATTTTATTCTTGATCTTTAACAAAGGAAAACTATCATTTAAACTGCTGAATATTTGCACGAATATAAATCGTTGCTAACTGCCTGTATATAGAAAACATCGGCTCATTTCTGTTTGCTGGGCTATGCAATAATAAACTGTTAGCATAACAACTTCAAAAAAAAAAAAACTGCGAAAAATGGAGTTGAGTTCACTGGCGCTTATCTTGCTGGGAACACACGTTGAAGAGTTCGCACAAACACAGCTGCCTTTTTTTTTTGTTTTCAACAGCAGCTTACCAACCAACCAACCAACCAACACGCACGCAAAACTGAATTTAAAATTTTTGTCTGTTGTTGCAGTCGTGCAGTTGATTCTACGTGCGTCGTGCCAGTATGTGTTGTGGTGCTTATGAGCTGCTCTTTAGACTACAGTTTACCCCCCTTTGGAAAACACGCTGGCTGTGGCTGATGTTGTGCTTTTATATTTTTATTCATATATATATTTTTTTTGTTAGTTTTCAAACAAATTTTGTCAAGTTAATGTAATTTGTCAAAAATGTGTGTTTTTTTTTAAATTGGTTTTAAAAATTTTCAGTAAACTATATAAAAAACAAGTTTTTTTTGTAACGATTGCGTGGCGAACTTTAAATTGTTCTAAGTGAGCACTTAGTGTTTGGAAAAGTAAAATTTTTCCTTGGTTTTCGAAAAATTTGAATTGAAATTCAGGAATTTGTATTTTTATATCTTTGTTAAAAGCAATTATTAATATATTAAGGGAAGGGCAAGAATTATAAGATTATAATTCCACCACTATTAGATGGTTTTATTGAATTGATTTATAGAAAAATAACTAGTTTCAGATCATTAAGGGATCAGCCTCACCCAATTGACGCCACTGATATTGACATAAAATTTTTACATGTGAACATCTTTGCTAGCAGCTAGGGCTACCAAGTGGCCGGGATTGACTCAAACTGGTCGGGATTTTCATGTAGAAGCCAGAGGCCTGGTAGGAATTTAAAAATTTCTGACATAGCCCGGAATTTGAGGATCTTATGAAATTAACTTAACATATTTGTTACATACGATTTCAGGTAAAATTAATATGTGTTTGAGAAGGACAGGAATTATTTCTATATAACTGGATAGTAAGAAGACTTCTACTCAAGCAAATAAGCGGAGGAATAGTGTACAGCATGTGTGCATTTTTCGACTGATTCAAGTCACTGATTTCAGTCATTCGAACTTTTTCGACTTATTCCGCATTTTCGGGTGTTTAAATATTTTTCGAAATATTTTTTTTTATATTTTCAACATTTTGAAGTATATCAACATTTTTCGACTTTCTCAATATTCTTCGACATCATCAACATTTTTGTAGTTTTACAGAATCTTTCGAGTTTTTCAACATTTTTGACTTTTCCAACATATTTTCATTCTCTCAACATTTTTCCAGTTTTTCAACACTTCTCAACACTTTTCGAAGGTTTGAATATATTTCAACATTTTCAAGCTTCATCAACATTTTCGAGCTTTGCAACATTATTTGGTTTTTTTGAATTTTTCAATCTTTTTGGACTCTTTTGACTCTTTCAAAATTTTTCGACCATATCAACACTTTCGAAATTTTTAAAGATTGTATCTTTTCCACATAAATTACATTCCTTTGCAAGGAACACTTTTATGGTTCATGTGAAAATCATATATTTTTATAATCAATAATATCTTATTTGACCATTATTTTTTTCAAATATTCAACAGGATCCTGAAACAAAAGTCGAAAACGAATAGCCCTTTACGTTAACTGGAGTTTAAGAACATTTTTGACTCAAAAAACATTTTACTCAAAAGAGTAGATTTCCCTCGAAAAATAATGTAATTCGCTATTTTTTTTATAAGTTGTACTATGCATTTTAATTAAGTATCAAAGGAGTGGGACGTGAGAATATTTGAAAATTAATTCAACTTTGTTTATTTATGCTGCTTTAATGAAGATAATACAAATTTTAGATTTAGTTTTCATATATTTTCTTATATACTTTCGATTGGCGAAGTCTATTTATAAAATTGATTTAAAAAAAAAAACCGAGATTTTTTGTTTAAAAATCTTGAGCTTGGAAACATCGTTTCTTTTTGTGCTTGAGTAACTAACGATTAAAAATAGCACATCGTTTCAGTGCGAGCCATGACCACATCGAAGAACTGCTGCTTTATTTTACTAAAAAACATAACATTTCTGTGGGTAATATTTAAATAGTTTTCACATAAAAATTGATTTACTACAAGTAAAGGAGATTTAATCATAGGTGCCATAGTTGCAAGTGCTGCATAAAAGAAATATCACCTTATACGTGAAAAAATTTTCAATCTTAAATTAAATTTTCGCTTTTAAAAGTTTTCAACTTGCAACAGCAGCAATTCATTGTGTTCTTATCATTGCGTGACATGTACACAAATTTTCGTGTTGCATGAAAGTGATTTTCAATTTTCATTGCATTGCAAAAGAAAATCTGCAAAATTTCATGTCAATGTGCTGGTGAATTTTTCCTGCAGTATTTTCTTAGCGGCTCTGTCACGTTAGTGTGCATTTATTTACAACGTACCTACATATGTATGTACTAAGGTATATATACCTTAGTTCATATTTTGGTTGCATTCAATGAAAAAGCTTAAGACTTGCAAAATTAAGGAACAAACAGCTCAAAATGAATGATGAAACAAATACAAAATGATTGTTGAATGAATCAACGAATGATGACACTGCTCAAAAAAATGAATGAATGGAAAATTGAAAATAAAAACGATTGTGGTTTAGGTGCAACATCAATAAAGAGAATCAAAGCGGAAAAATAAATTTTCCCGAAAATTGAATGGTGCAATAAAAGAACGAATGACGTGCACTGCAGCAAAAGCTGTGCATTCTGTTCGTATTGATTCTCGTCTTCAATTGAATTGATACCCTGTAGTGAATATGTGAACGGTAGTTGAAGCATGTCATGCTTTTATAAGGAGAACTCAACTAAATACTGATTTTTGTTGGTCAGCTTTTTGTGTAATTTTTATTTAAAGGAACACAACTAAGCGTTAATTTTTGATTTCTATAACTAATGGGTGATTTTTTTACTATTGCTTTTTTAGTGTAAATTTTTTGACACCTCACGCGTGATTCGTAACATTTGTCAACGCTAGAAATGCTCAATAAAGTTGGCCATTTTATCATAGATAGATTAAAAAACAAACAGCTTCTGCAAATCCTTGAATTTTATAAGCTGTGAGAAATGTGTTCCGTAAATCACGTCCATTTTATGGTCTTCATAATAATTTTGGCTCAATGGGTACGTCAAAGAACGAATTTGTCGAATTTAGTCTGATGAGCAGCCAGCGGCAGTGGAAGAGCGGTTGGTGTGGCTTGTGGGCCGGCGGCATCATTGGACCGTACTTTTTTAAAAATAATGAAAATTGGAGTTTACGGATGAACCACCTCAGGCGTTGCCACGGGCAACATTTGCATGAAATACTCTTTAAAAAGTAAACGGAAGGAATTTAAGTATTACTCCAAATAAATATTTCATACACTTTTGCATATTTTCTGTTCTTTTTTTAATAACCGAAATCCAAACTCTCAAAAACTCACCCGTTATATACCCGTATACAGAGTGGCTAAAAACAGTAATAATAGCGCTAGAGTCTTAAAATTTGGCACACACGTTTTATAGGTTAAAAATATAAAAATTTGGGAATATGAAAAAATTCGGTTCACCAACGCGCCTACCTCTCATACAAAGGAGGGATGTGGTCGAAATTTTTTCTTCAAAATGGGTATCAATTTCCATTAAGTTAGCAATGCTGATTTCAAAAATGTTACAAATTTGGCGATATCTTTTATAGTTTACAGGTAATTAGAGCAAAACAGTTTCAAAAGTTTATCTGTCTGTTTTGAATAGAATTGGAGCTTATATATTTTATCTCAAGGTGGATAAATAGAGAAAACAAAATAGCCCTTACGTGTTCCCCTCTACTTAAGGGAACTTCGTTCCAAATTCAAGCCAAGTACGCAGAAATATAAATATTTCTTTCTTCAAATGTTGCAGTAGAAAAATAATCATAAAAAAGCGTTGTAAAAAAAGAAGCTCGAATATTGGATTTTACCTAACTATACTTTCTCACATTATACATTAAAAAATTTCCGAAATCCGGTGATATATATATTTTTTTTCTGTCAAAGCTTGCAAAATTTCCACTTTTACCATTCTTCATATATGCAATAAAAAAAATAAATTGATTTTTATAAAGTGGAAACAATGTAACTTCCGCCAATATGCTACAGTGCGAGTACTGCATTTTGTTTCAAACAAGTTAACTAGAGCGCCCTATCTAACAATTGGTTTTATAGAAAGTTTCATAGAACATTTTTGGTGTACAAAGTTCAAATTTGAGCCCACTGTGTCACTAAACTCAAAACAAATTTAAATTTTTTATAGTTTTTCTTTCATTCCTTAAGTATTTTCTGACAATTGTCTTAAAAAAACTTTTCAATCACTAGCACTTTCATTTTCTTCCTATTTATGGTCACAATATTAGATTGTGCGGCGTTTAGAATTTTTGGGTCAAAAGATGATGTCCAAAATTAAGTTTCGAGATTCGCGAATATAAGTCTTAGCCTCAAATAACATAATTTATTCAGCTACCTACAGGGTGCATCACCATTGTATTTGAGCTAGCGACAACTAACAACTTTAAACTTCTGTCACGAATTTTCTCAATGTCATCGTATTTCCGTTGTATTTGCTAATACTATTGCAAAAGGAAATAACATTTCTTCAACAACAACAGCAGCAGCAAACAACAAACAACATTGACAACTACAACAATGTGTTAATTGCAAATAATTGTCACTACGAAATTAATCGCAATTACAAAACAATTGCAGCAGCAGGATACGCGTTGACATGATTGCGAGTTGATGCTGTTGACGCGTTTGCTGCGACTTTATTGCAATTATACTTGAAAGAAATTAATGTCAGAAATAAGTTCTTAAAGCATAGCGAGAGAGACGAAAAATATCATTTAACGAATTTTTCTGTAATACTCTATTTTAAGAGATGTGTTGTAGAAAATTGACCAAAGCAACTGAGGATCAAAGCTAAACTTTTTAGCTTTTGTTAATTAAATAATTGCATTATTGTAAAACGAGTTTATAAAAACAAAAAAACTGCATTATATCTTGACACTTAAATCAAGAGTTATTAAAATTTTGTTTCATTAATTATAAAATAATAATTCCACTCTCAATCAAACGATTTGAATTTTTTAAATTTAATAATTTGTCACTCTACTAGTCTCTATAAAATCTACCTTCAATATAGTATTTGATAAATAAAAATCTTATTGACACTTGGCATTTAATTTGTGCACAGTATTTGACAATGTGTAATTATGCAGCATACACTAACACATATAACTATGCACACATTGCTCTTACACATATAACCACTCTACCAACACACATCAATACCACAGAGATGCAGCCGCTAGCAGATATGCATTTGCAATTCAACGACATTTCATTTAAAATTATGTCAAAGAGCAGTACAGAGTGCTAGAGTTACACCTCACAAAAAGGATATTAAGCTCACAAGTTCAAAAATATAAATAAACACAAAGTACCCATTAGGAAAAATATTAGCATTAGTAACGAAATTTGACGAATGTATCCCATGGTAAAGACACAGTTTTTGTGGCTTAACTTGGGACAACTTTGGCGGAAAGTGCTCACAGCTTTATCATACACATTGAAGAAAAATTAACAATCACCCCAAGATTTTGAATGCGATTTTCTTTGAGGAGATTAGATTACAATTTTATAACAATTATGAAATTTTTGGTTTGCATGACAATTGCTTAATGGAGTGTAGTCTTTATATTGTTCAATTTCAGAAAATTAATACAATAACTCAATAAACAAAAAGCCTTGATGTGGAAAAACAAAGTCGAAGCATGAAACTTGGTATATACTTCTATTTTGGTCGTTTTAAGAATCTCTAGGTCTACTCTTTTATGCAAGAAGTATATATTTAATCGACAATCATGACATGTTTAAAGTTATAGAATAATAAAAATTACTAAGCAAATCATAAAGGGTTTTAAGCGGAAAGCTGATGGTTATACTTGAAAATGTTAAAGCAGAAAGCGATGAAAGAAAGCGGATATGTTTCAATAATTGTGGCCATATATACCATAATTCTAACATAAATTTTATCTAAACTCTGTTTAGGTAACTTTTACAGCATAAGATTTTTGTTTATAGATAGCGCACATGATATTAAAAGACGCACTATATTTGTTAAGGGTCAATGATATTTAAGAAGTCAACAAAAGCAGAAAAGACGTAGAGAAAACATTGATCGGAATAATTGCATGTCACTCAGTGGACTTGACTCAGTATTAAATTCTTCACCGATAGGGAAACACTGCACCATTTAGTCGCACACATCGAGTAGACTGATTCAACACCGAACAACTACAAATATGTTCAATTGGTATCTATATAATATTGATTCTGTGGCTGCAAATGTCCAAGAAAATCCTTAGATATAAACTAGATAATAAGGCAAATACACTGTTTGACGTGCGACTTAGCTGATTTGTCAATATTTTTTTGGGAAAGTGAGGATCATGACATCTTCAGCCTGTATTGCCGCAAAACTTTTGGCTGTATATTTTAAGTAAATTAGTGTATAAAATTTGTTCGATTAACCAAAAATCGGTATTTGTTATGATTTTCCGCTCGCCTATCCAGAGAAAAATTATGTGCAAAACTAAAAATACCATGATTTATAATCCATTGGGTTTGCATTGGGTTGTTTAATGTGCAAGCAAATTTCAAATTTTCTTTAAAGCAAAAATAAAGACATTTGAATTTAGTTGTAAAATAGAAAATTACATACATTTACAGACACACGCAAATTACACACTTGCACAGGCATACAATTGCGCAAACGCACATTTGAAAACATCATTACCATCGCTTGACACTGACACAGACATTGACTCATTTTAGTATGAGGTGTTTCACAAAAATTTTATTTTTTCACAATCAATAAAATTCAGATGACATTAGTTTTGTTTAATTTTTAAAAGCTTGTGGGCTTCTGTAGATATTTGTTTAATTAAGAGTACTTGAAAAGTTGTAAAAATTTTGAAAAATGGGAATAAGTCGGAGTGAGGGAGGTCTGAATAACAATAAATAAGTTTATTGCCAATTTCTCTTACGTCTTACGAAAAAGTTGTTCAGGTGGTTCTTTGGTGAATTTAATAAGTCCCTAGAAAAAACACCGAATATTTTTTACTGAAAGTAATGCCACCTTTACATAAATTGTTTTAAAATTTTAACTTCTCTTAAATTTTACTGAAACACCCTACTTTGCTTACACACTAAACAACATGTCAAGCAGTATATATGAACGTTTTGATCTGTAATTCGAAATTCTATACACAAATTGCTTTTAAGTAAAAAGCTTGGCACAAACAAACCCATTTTTGCTACTTTAGCTTAACACAGCGATTGCATTTGGCAATGCGGCGGTGTTGCCTACACAAAAAAGACCATATCAAAAAGTTGACGGCAATATTCCTTTAAAATATTTGTTCCAACGTACAAGAGAATTGTCGGTGGCAATGCGGAAATGTCACCATTAAACGGAAATGGCAACTGACAGCGTGTGACGTTTTTTGCAGGACACAAAATATCATAATCAAACACGTCCTTTGGTCGCGTAGCGACTCCATCAACGTCGTCACAGTGTCAGTCAGTTCAGTGCAGCTGTCATCTACTGCTGTTCGTCATTGCATGCATGAGCAGTTGCGGCATTTTTATGCGAATGTAACATTGACAGTGGAATTAAAATATCGATCAATCAAAGTGCCATACGTATTTATCTAAATAAATTTACAATTAATAAAAGTCTTTATTTGAGGTCATCATAAAAAAATTTTTTTTTACATTAAAAATAAAATACTTACAGTAGAAAGTGTTAGTTAAGGAATAAAGTTTTTTGTAATGGACGGAAATATTTATTAACTTAGGATTACTAAAATCCTCAATAAATGTTCATCTCATTTAACATTTCGAAATGTCGAATATAGAGCACTCAGGTTCGACTTTAAATGGTTGTGTTTTAAGTGCTCTGCAGATATTTATTTCCACTGTGCACTACAGAAAAATATTTACTGCCATTGCATTATTTTAACTATAAAAATTCTTAATGTTAAAACTGAAAAATGCGTGTGAAAATGATGACATGTGAAACTACAGCATCAGCGTTTTATTTTATGCACTTAAAAATATACATAGATAAAAACATACACACATACAGACTCTTAGGTGCACATAAGGACCGACTGTGAGATATCGCTGAGTGGCATTTCAAAAGACATACGTTAAAGCGAAACATTATATACTTTTTTACACACAAATATAACTAAAATTGAACTTACAATTTGAAAGTATTTTATGAAATTTATGTCAAGAGTATGAAGACTTTATGAATATTCTTTTAAATTGAAATTTTTATAAGTTGTTAAAAGTTAAATATTTGGTTTTTTTTCAAATTTTATAAGCTTTCTAATTTGCGCCTGATTTGAATTTAAATTTATATTGTGCACAATATCGATTTTAAAAAATGAATCATTAAAATCAGTATCTATGATCGCATAAAAAAACTACATTCTACAATATACTCACTGTAAATATCGCAATGCTCTCCCTCGTAGTGGGTGCCAAAACAATCGCATGAGATACCATAAAAGTGATTAATACAGCGCGAGCCCACAAAACACAAATTATAACGTGAATGACATTTGTTGAGACATCCCTCATTTACATTCTCATGCTTGGTGGCTACCAATGGGGTAATGGGCAGTAAATCGGATGCAGCCTTTCCTGAGCTAAGGACCACATTTCGAATGCAACCGACAAACGATTCGATGATGTACTTTACACCATGCAATTTCTCCTCCGATGAAAGTCCTGGATTGGGTTGTTATTATCATTCATTGTTGTTGTTGTTGTTGTTGTTGTTGTCATTTACACATATATCCAGTCCGTAATCGTTTAATGTTCATTTTGTGTAGGTGAATTGGATGTGCATTGAGTGGTTGGTTGGTTTTGTTGATTTACATGTATTGTCGATTTTAATTTTGATTTTTATTTTTTTTTTATTTTTGGATTTAGTTGTTGGATGTTGCATTTTATTTTTGTTGTAATTAAGTTTCAGATTTTTAATATATTGAAAGTGGTTATTGTGATGGTCGTCGGTTGCAGAATCAACAGCATTTATTTTGTTGTTTTTATTGAGAACGTTGCCATGTTGCAATAACGAAGATTAATTGATATGCAAAAGATAAACAAAAAGTTAAAAAATATATAACGTGTGTACTTTTTGAGTGGATTTATAGATTTTTAAGTAAACATTATGGTTTTTAATAAATTACTATTTGATTTCATAAGGTTTTATTGGGAAAACGTATAGAATAAAATGATTTTTAAGTCCGAAAATGAAGCTGAATTGTAAGCTGTAGTTAATTTAATGCTTATTAAATAGATAAATAAATCAATAAAAAAGTAAATAAATGGGCAAATCAATAAGGTGTTTTTTCAACGTCGTAATTTCGAAATGATACAAACACTACAGGTGTCAGGATTTTTGGACTTGAATTTCAGGCGTATGAGAGCCGCGACTAGCTTTGCGGCCCTGTGTCGGCAATTATACGGCAGCGACTTTGAAGTGCTCTTACATTACTCGCTTATATGCATATGATATGTACTTAGTTTATTAGGACAAAAATAATCCAGAAGCGACAAAACACGATCTTCGTGTTCAATTCATGTCATAATTTCAATAAATCATGCAAATTTTAAATAAATATGTATGTTGACATTTCTAGCAATTGTGTAAATTTCCACAATTATCAAGAGTTGTTGTGATACTAAACTTACCATGGTCAAATGACTTAACTTTACTGAGCATAAATGACACAAACGTTTTCAGATTTGGTGCGTCATGAATCTGACATCTTTGAGTTTGAAGAATTTATTAGAGAACTTAATTGCATTTAAATCGTTTTCAAAATCTTTTCATTTCATTTAAAACCACATTATTTAACCATAGAAAATAATTATTGCTTACTCATTTAAACGTTTGAAAACGTAAGTTTTCAAAAAATTGTACCACTTAAATAGCTTGATATGAAAAGTTGTAAAATATTATGAAGAATACTGTCAACCAGCACTAAAAGAAAAAAAGTTTTCAAAAAACTTAGAGATACAAAAGCAAAATGGTATCCGATTCGGCGTGGAATGCCCCATATGTATGTATGTTAAGATATGGATACTTAATACATAAAATAGAAATTAAGATTACATATAAATAAAATGCTTTTTTAAACAAAAGAAAACAATTAAAAAATTATTTTTACATATGATTCGTTTGGCACAACATGACGTATGATGAACATTAATTTTAATATGGCAACATTTTGCTAATTGGTGTTGTTGCTTTTTAGCTAGTTTTTGTTGCTTTTATTTAGACTAAAACCAAATGAGTTTATTTTTCAACCTTATAAGAAAATTTTCTTTACACCGCACTTACCTCCCACAAGCACCACTGATGGTAAATTCGTTGATACTCCATAGTTCGTATCGTGATTTAAACCCTTAAGGTAAACTTCTTCCTGGCTGCTGTCTACTCTGGCAATTAATCTGGCACCATGAACATCGATGCGTACCTGCATGAGTATGCATTGTAGTAAGTTTATATGTATGCACATGCGAATGGGAGAAATACCAAAAGCAAGTGTGATTAAAAAGTACACACATGAAACGCATACAAACGTAAGCAGCTCAAACACAATTCGACAATGTAAAGAGTGACATGAATAATGAAAATTACACTTAGATAGAGAAGTGCTGTTAGAAAGAGAGCAGCAACTGACATTGTATGAATTGACAATTGAATTGAATTCAAAAATTCATTAAACTCTCAAAGCTTGCACGTGGTTGCGTGACCCAATGAGAAAAAGAAGCTATTCTAAAGATATAAAAATTAAAACAAAAAAAAAGAGATGACTGGATCACTGTCAATATCGAGAGCTTGTGTGCTTTTCAAAAAAATATAAGTAGCTTCACATTACAATGTACTTCTCAATGGGTGCGCTGTGCGCATAGCCAAAGATACGAACGCAATTGCAAATCTATGGCAAAATGCGTGCAACACAGCAAAAACGGTTTGACAAAAACCGAAAAGGAAAATTTATAACTTAACGATTCTTGTGATTAGAGTGAAGAGCGTACTGAGCTTTGGTTAAAAGAACGTACGCATATAGCACGGAAACAACTGACAGTAGCGAGAACATCAATAGTTCGTTATTGATGATGATGACAGTGAGGTGTGCCATACCCTTTTTTTTGTATTGGATTTGGTTTTCGTTTTGATTTTGCTCCAAAACACTACACCAATATGCGTGCAAAGCGAATGATGTATTGCAGTGCTTGCAATAAATCATTTGGAGCAACGCAATCACATGGTATTGCAAAAATAATGGGGTCTTTTTTATTGATCATAAAAAAATAGTTTAGATATGTTGGTGTAAGAAGTGCTCACTGTTTTAAGCTTTAAACACAACAGTTTGGCAGTAAAATGCATTTGATCGTATACGATATGGATATATTTTTAGAAAAATATGAAAACTCACCATCACGCTATGCCATTCATCACGATTCAGTCCCTCTCCAACTGTGACACTCGTTGAGTGTTTGCCAAATACGTGCACCACTTTTAGCTGACCCTTTTCAACAATCACATAAAGAGCGTATGGGTCCAGATTTATGCCATCTGGATTCTTGACATTATGATAGACGAGCAGTCCATGCGGCAGCCGGGTGCGGAATTGAAATGATATTTCGCGACAAAGTCTGCAAGATAAATTATATTAATAACAATAGAAGATAAAGAATTAGAGGGGTTTTGAGCATCCCATAAATTTTTTAAGAATATAATAAATAAAGTTATGCGCTATGAAATTGGTGATTGAAAAAAATGGACATTATTCAGATGCAACAATTTTGCAGGAAAGCAGAGTTAACGAACTAAGAGCTCTGCTCTGTCATTGTCCAAACGGAAATTGTATTGCAATTCCGTGGGAAAGTAGAAGAGGCTTTAGAAGGATATGCACTGAGGAAGCTTCTGTCTTCCAAACCCAATTTTCTGAAGCGACTTGAAAAGGCGTGGCTTTATTTTGTTATTGAGTACCATTTTCTTTGATATTTTCTTACAAAAATTGAAAGAAATCATTGCCCAAAGTTCAAATGTACCAAACATTGCAAGTGTTGTGTGATAACTCCATCTGAGCACTTCATGTTACTGGCTTCCTGTGATATCCCTTGTAGTAACAATCTGATTTTAACAATTTTTTAGGCTTCAGCTATTTGCTTTTTTATACTCCCACAATTGTGGGATGACCAAAGTTATCTTGATTGCGGACCTTCACCGGATTATCACCAATATTTCAACTTGTACCTAAAGCAAAATTCCATAACTATATGCAATCCATTAGGGTCCTGAAAAGTGTCTTAAGATTTTCCACATTCGATATCCCCAGCACGCACTTACCTCAACTGAAAAGTCTGTATAATATCACCATCCATCTGTATGAAAGTATTATTCTTGGCAAAGACAAATGTCTTCTCCTCACCCGTTTCGGCAAATGTTAATTCAGGACCACGCATTTCGAAAGGTATTGGATTTGTTTCCATGTCACCTTGAAAATATGGTGGTCTTGCTGAATACGACAATTGTGGTGCTGATTCAGTTGTTGTCGGTGGTGTTGTTGTCAATAGAAACGATGGCAATGTATCTGCAATTGATGGAACAGAAAAAACATTTTCAATTTTACCACAAACATCAAATAAATTTTGTTAAAACTCACGTGGTGCACCAACACAATGATATAAACATTCGGTCTCTGTATTGAAACGATTGTGTGGATTTCCTTCACAACCACCCCAAATGAATGTTGAACATTCATCAGTTGTTGATTCGTACCGCCACTTGTAATGGTACTGCTTACATGGACCGGGGTCACCAGGTCCTGTACATTTCTCATAAATTTTTTCATTTTTATTTGCAGTGATGATGTTGCTGTTACTACCACCACCCATGTTAGTGTTGCTGCCAATGCTGCTGCCGCCGCCGCCACCGCTGCTGCTACTTATATTCGTGCTGCTGACGATATTACCGGACTGACCAATGTCGCTGTTGCTAAAGATTTCAACATTTGGATTATTGTTGTTGTTGTTACTATTGGTATTGTCACCAATAGTGTTGCTGCTGCTACCACTGTCACCATTATTGTTGTTGTTGTTGTTATTATTGTTGCTGTTGCTATTGCTATTCGCAGTATTGTCGTTTCCAGTGCCTCCGCCACCACTCAACAACATCGCAGTGGTCGCTGCAGGAACAGCAGTTATGTTGTCGCTTGCATTAAGCAACAGCAACAGATTGAATAGCGTTCTCCAGACGACATGACGTCGTTTCATGGTTGGGCGCGAACGTGTTCAGCTTGAATGGGATCAGTGGTGTGTGTACGTTGTTGTGATCTGGAAAATAAAATGAAAATTCATAAATTTTTATGATGCAAGTAGTTACGAATACACTTAAAGAAAAACAGTGCTAAAAAATTAAGGTTTGCTGGCCTGATAGTTGATATACTGCTTCACGGATAGGAAATCTAAATTACAAAATAAGTTTGTTGTTGTGCAAAAGTTACAAAATAGTCTTTGTATTTTTAAAAGCAAGTTCTCTTCAAAAAAAGTCCTTTTTCATCAGTTCGCAAGAGCAAAAAAAAAATTGCGAGATTTTTTACTGCCTTAGAACAAGTTTATGGACAAAAATTTGTTGAAATCACACCTCAAAAAATACTTTTTATGATTTGAATGCTACTTTGGATGATTTAGAATATTTTTGGTTATCAAAAATTTTCGAAAAATTTTTAGTTTTTGGGTTACTGTTGTGGTCAAAATTTAACTTTTAATACTTTTTTCTGCTAAGCCATAAATTTTCAGCAAAAACCGCACTATGTAAATAGTATATTCAAAAAAAAAAACTTTATTTTTATTGCAGCAATTTTTATGTATTCAAATATATTAATTTTTTGGTAAGAAAATTACCATTTAAAGGAACAAAAATAAGACCAATTTTTAGCTAAGTTGGATAACTTTTTTTTGCTATAGATCCTTGGCAAATTATGCACCATATGTGCTTTATATGTAAGGTCTTCATTTTTAATACAATTTTTATGAAACATAGCATGAAGAAACAAGCGAACAAGGTTTCATAAATTTTTAAGAAAATTTTGTGTGGCTTAGATGATTCATCATGTGGTTATGGATATTATGTTTACATACACAGCCTAGAATGCTAATTCAATAATAAAAATCCTTTCCAGGCAGATAATTATTAAACTTTCGAAGCACTGCTATTAACTTACCAGAAGAGAGCCGTAAATGCAAATATTTTTCATTCGGCAGCCACGTAATTAAGTGATTTGTTTTTGAAAAAACATCTGTACGGTTATATTTGAAACGCCAAGGAACTGAGAGCATTTTATCAAATAAGCGTGTTAACTCCCATACAAGGAAATACCTTGACACTCTGCACTAAGAAAGCTACATAAGCAAATTTTACAAAGTTCGAAACGACTCAAACTCACATTGAAAGGTTTAGATTTTTGCGGGCGTGGTACTTTTTTTTTACAAACTATTCACGATAGCACTCCACTTTACTTTGATATTAACTCTTAAGTTTAGAAAAAAACTTTATTTATCATATTAAGACATTTTTTTTGTGTAAAACTAAACGGCTGTGGTCTTAAAAATATAATTAAAGTAACTAATACGACATCACGTTGTGCATCCAACACGAAGGTCAGCTGGGCATTAGTGTGTCATTAAGTCCGACGTTGCATGTGAGGATATTGCAAGTATTTTAAGGAGATTTGTGTTTTAATTAAATTAAAAACGTTAAGCCACACAGTACTTTATTTCATCAAAATGAGAAATTTTAGATTATTGTGGCAAAGGCAAATGGTTATAAAAAATGAAGGAGGCTTTAGATACAACACTACAGAGGCACATAAATATTTTACCAAGCAATTTGTCTAGGAAGTTGCAAAAGAGTTCTGTGTGCTAAGCCTGATTTGAAATCTTGTTACATGCTGTTATCTCTGGATTGTGATATATCCTTCCAAAAAAAAATTAAAATCACTGCTTTGAGCAGGGACCGTAAATAATCGTTATTTTCTATAATCAAAGTCAAAAAAATCACACCGAAGTTTGAGTATGCAGATGAAATTATTTTGATGAGAAGCATAGATATATGAGATGATTTTTAATTTTGTGGTTCTTATTTTAAAATTAAAAATTTTCATTATTCTGGATTTCTATTTTTTTTTTTGATTAAAAATAAACGTTCTATTAGATTTCTATTCTTTTTTTCGATCAAAAATAATCGTAATTGTAGATTTTTCAATCAAAAAGTAATCTTTATTTTTGATTTTTTTTTCTATCAAAAAGTAATCGTTATTTTGGATTTTTATTTTTATCCATCAAAAAAAATCTACCGATTTTGGATTCCTATCATTTCTAATCAGAAATAATCGATATTTTGGATTTCTTGGATATTGTGAAGAAACAGCAAACAAGGAAACTGCAAGCGGGGTCCTTTTTAATCCAGAAATGTTTATGGAAACTCTTTTGCCTTTTTTTTTGAGTAGAACCATAAGCTGTTGCTCCGCGACGTCTTGAAAAAAAATCAAAATTTTTTGATTTTTTCAACATACTTGGAAATATTTTGATACACATATTTTGTATTCGTCTTACTAAGTATTTTTTTAATTTTCCAATACTTTTCGAATCTTTTAACAATTTCGTTATTTTTCAACTTCTTCAACATTAATCGACTATCTATACTGACTAACAATACTTTGCAAAAAGTATCCGGAATTGTTAAACAATGTGTTCCTGCTCTAGATATCAAATATTTTTGCGGATGTATAAATACTCTCCACAAAATATCCTCAAAACCAAGTATTTAATTTAAATTTTTCAAATGCTTATCATTTCAATATTTCAATTCTAAACCTCCTTCCGTCGTTCGTTGAACATAATGAGAGAAAAGCTGTAATTTTTTGGTGTTAAGTTTTGAAATTGTGTACAATTGAAATCAACATAAATATTTTTATAATGCAAATGTAACAAAAATGCAAACACACTTGTCCACACACACACACATGTGCATGCAACATACACAGACACAAAACTTAGTAATAAACAACTTTTTATGAAATATGCTTGCACTAACACAAAAATCTGCAATAAAATAGAGAGCATCGTAAAAGTATTTTTATGTCACACAGAATTAAATGCTAAATTTTGACTCATACGCACAAATACATACGTAGATATGTAAATAAATAACATCGTGCATGCACACACACATACAGCAGGTTACACATACACTCACACACCACATAAACATATGCAAATATCGTAAACAGCGTTTTATGTGATTTTCGTTAGTGTTACGCTAACGTTATTGGGAAAATTTAACCGGGATATGATAAATTTTGAGCTTAAATGAGCAGCTACGTACGTACGTACGGCACGGTTTGTTGACAAACAGTTTTCATATTGAGCGATAAAAATTTGTTTTCCAAAAAATATTTTCATAATTTGGTCAGATTTTCGTTATCATAAAATGCGACAGTAAATGCAGCGGAAATGAGAAAATATTTGAAAATATCGTCAACATTGGCAAAAGTAAATAAATTGGCGTTGGCGCTATTACTTTTTGTTTCTGCATCTGAAAGCTAAGCATATTGGCGCACGAGTTTAGTGAGGTCATGTGCCAAGATGCAATGCAATTTGATTGGATTAAATTTAATGGAATTTAGACCAAATTTCTATTGGAAAATTTCATATGTATACCATGTTGGTGAGTTGCTTTATATTCTGTATTTTTGATTTGCATCTGCTTTGGTGAATTTGTATTTCACAATCAACTGGTTTTTTATTCAGCCTGTTTCTTGTTCAAAGCTTATCCGAATCATTCCGACTGTTTTTGTAAAATTTGGTTCCAATACCTAAAATAATTCACTCAGATCTTCACGCTCTGAAGATTTCTCTTGCATGGGAAGTGTCACGCACTCTAGTTATAGTTCGCCAACTGCTCAGAGCTTGTCTAAGGTTTTCTTAGTTATTTTGAAAAAATTGGTTACACTTCATCAAATAACTCTTTTAATGTAGCGTTTTGAATGTAAACTTGTGTGGGCGGTAGGCGTGTTTGTGAACTGATTTTGCCCATTTTTAATCCTAAAAATATCTATCTATATTTCGTTCAATTATCTTGCTTAGTTGTAATCGTGATTTCCACTGACAGACAGACAGACAGACAGACAGACAGACAGACAGACAGACAGACAGACAGACAGACAGACAGACAGACAGACAGACAGACAGACAGACAGACAGACAGACAGACAGACAGACAGACAGACAGACAGACAGACAGACAGACAGACAGACAGACAGACAGACAGACAGACAGACAGACAGACAGACAGACAGACAGACAGACAGACAGACAGACAGACAGACAGACAGACAGACAGACAGACAGACAGACAGACAGACAGACAGACAGACAGACAGACAGACAGACAGACAGACAGACAGACAGACAGACAGACAGACAGACAGACAGACAGACAGACAGACAGACAGACAGACAGACAGACAGACAGACAGACAGACAGACAGACAGACAGACAGACAGACAGACAGACAGACAGACAGACAGACAGACAGACAGACAGACAGACAGACAGACAGACAGACAGACAGACAGACAGACAGACAGACAGACAGACAGACAGACAGACAGACAGACAGACAGACAGACAGACAGACAGACAGACAGACAGACAGACAGACAGACAGACAGACAGACAGACAGACAGACAGACAGACAGACAGACAGACAGACAGACAGACAGACAGACAGACAGACAGACAGACAGACAGACAGACAGACAGACAGACAGACAGACAGACAGACAGACAGACAGACAGACAGACAGACAGACAGACAGACAGACAGACAGACAGACAGACAGACAGACAGACAGACAGACAGACAGACAGACAGACAGACAGACAGACAGACAGACAGACAGACAGACAGACAGACAGACAGACAGACAGACAGACAGACAGACAGACAGACAGACAGACAGACAGACAGACAGACAGACAGACAGACAGACAGACAGACAGACAGACAGACAGACAGACAGACAGACAGACAGACAGACAGACAGACAGACAGACAGACAGACAGACAGACAGACAGACAGACAGACAGACAGACAGACAGACAGACAGACAGACAGACAGACAGACAGACAGACAGACAGACAGACAGACAGACAGACAGACAGACAGACAGACAGACAGACAGACAGACAGACAGACAGACAGACAGACAGACAGACAGACAGACAGACAGACAGACAGACAGACAGACAGACAGACAGACAGACAGACAGACATGGCTAAATCGCTCAGGTAGTGATGCTGGTCAAGAATATATACACTTTTCTGTATCTGGCACGAATCCTTTTATCCGTTATAAGCGGAACTCCAAAGTCCAAATTCTAAAAAAAATTAGCATATCTCTGTTCAGTCTATTATTCTCTTATATCGTGAACAATCAAAAATTTTAATTTCTGACTTCTACTCATTGCATACTTTGGCAATGTATCATTCATTTCCCAACTCTTGAAATTTTGACATTTTTTAATTTAAGTTGCATTTTCCATAAATGAATTGGCAAAAAATAAAGTCATCTTACTACAGAACAACCCACTGCCCGTGTGTGTGTCTGCCGGAAATACTCAACTTCGTTAGATGTCGCAAGGAGTGGCCAAAAATGAATTTAACCATTATCATCAGCAGCACTGCTGAGCGACATTGACTGATGATTATGTTGATGTCGGTAAGAAAAACGGGCAAAATTTGTTGATGCAACGTCTGTCTGTCGGTCTGTCAGTTTGTCAGTTTCTATGATAGTGTGTGTGTGTTTTTTTTGAATCACTTGGTAGAGATGGCGTGAAATTCCACTGCATTTGTTGATTTATGAAACAGCAAATGTAATTTAAATTGCATATTTGTAAGTATTCATACAAAAGGGATTTGCAGCAACAGCAAGCAATTCGTATGCACACAGATTAGAGTGATCCATATTGTATGAGTTATAAGTTTCGAAGTGTGTAATTTACGGATAAACTCGGGCTTACCTTCTAACGAAATTCGAATCACTCATGAGTTGAAGCGTTGGGCTTATCAAAAATGATGAGAATTTTATAAATTCGCCCTGGAAAACTTGAAAATTATGCTAATTTTGCTATGAAAATCATCTGCTCTGATGAGGCAAATAAGAAAAATTATCGCTGTTGGTCTCAAGCTAATCCACAAATGGCCTTCAAAAAGTAGTGATTGGACTGCTCCATGTGCGGATATTTGAAATAACTATTTTATGCCAATAAGCCAGTGACTATTGAAAGCCAGATTCGTGGAAAAAATCCTGATTTCGCCTCTCTATGAGTAGCAGTACACATTCGCATTGATTCTACTTTGAATAAAAAAAAACTAAACAAATAAATTGGTGCTCTACCTTATTTCTATTTTGTTTTATTTAAAAAACATGAATATCACTATCATTGGAAAACCCTTTATAAAGTATGTAGTCCTTGTAACAACTATTTGAACTTCTTTTTAGTGTGGCTAAGTACCACTCTAATGAACATTTGTTGCCAAAATACTTGTAATAGTTTTTGAGTGTCGGAGAAGCACGCAGCCCTGCAGGTTGCATGTGAAAATAAGGTCAAATTCAACTTGATGAATATATAGTTAAGGTTGCAGTTCAAAGTCTAAAAATTAAATCGAATAATTTAAATTGAGACGGTATTTAATTAAATGTGAAAAAGCAGACTCAAAAAAAATTATAAAAAATTATATCGTACGTATATCTCTTTTAATACGACGCTTGAATTTCAAATTCTTATTTATGTGCAAACACATAAAAAATGTACAAAAAAAAAATCCTAAATAAAAAGAAAATTTTGCTCAATTAAGACACATTACAAGGTAATCAAATAACGATAATGTTCCCCAAAGACCGAAAGAAATCCCAACCAGTAACACTAATCGGAGAAAACGGGCAATTAATTAGAAAAAAAAACACAACGAACAACAACATACAATACATTTGAGCTACATACAATGAAACACCATGGCACTTAACAACCGGCTGACAAAACTCAATTAAATGTGAGTAGCAGACGACTTTATTATATTAAACGACCAAGTCTATAGCAATCCATAGACACCAACACATTAGCACCATTTGACTTAAGGGTGTTTGTCATACAATACAAAATAATGACGCTTGATGAATGTACAAGTGACTGATAGACTGAATGACTGACAGATTATGAGAGTAACAGCAAGTACCATACACACAAAGCAATGTGTGTAAATACATACAAATACATATAAAACAAAAAAGCACGACAACATTTGAAGTGCCCGCCAAATGAATGAATTAAATTGAAAGCAGTTGATGTCGGCGACAAATCTGTAGACATAACCCAGTAAAACTTTTTTAAGATTTCCTGATTACTCATTTGCAAATCGATGCTCTGACGAATTACGTGAATGGAAAAGAGATAAATAAGCTATTTGCTACATAATGAAATGACTGATATCAATCCAATAGTGAACTATTTTTGCAATTACATGTAAGGTAATGAGTAAGCTAAGCGCTATCATATAACACCTGCAAAAGATATGAATATTTTAAGTTGAAATTTTTAATTCGAAATTCATATTCACTTTACTGTTTAGTTGATATGCAAAGACAATAAGTTCATTATGTTATTCCAGAACAGTTTTTTGCCATTTTTACTCAAGCAGTTTTTCAATTTAGAGCTGCAATCAGTACCAGACTTAGGTAGGGTACCAGCACCCGATCTCAAAAAGTTCCCGCTAGCGAGTTTTTAAGTAATCAAATTTGAGCATACCTGGAGCTAAGGTAACAAACAAATTTTTTGCAATTATTTTTGAAGGTTTTATAAATTTTTTTCATTTGCAACAATTGAGGTAGAGAAAATTTATGTTAAGTTTATAAAATTTAAGATACATTGAGGCTCCTGTTATAATGTCGCCATGTTCAGTGTGATAAGCAAAACATCATTCCAAAACTTCTATTGGGGACTGCTTAGATCTCGTGATATTTAAAATGATGAAAAAAAAATTTAGTATTTCACAGTTACTGCTTAGAAAAATAAGCTCATTAAAAATATTACAAAAAAAGCCAATCTTTTTTTAAGACTTTATTGCTATCATGTTCAATGCATGATTATCAATGAAGTTCAATGTTATGACGAAATAAGAACATCACTTTTTACATCATAAAAACACTTTTTTATCCAGCCGTGCTATCAGTTTTGACACCATAAATTTTAAAGCTCCGTTGATCCTGACATTTTCATTGGGATGAGCGAAAGCATTTGAATACAGCGGGAGAAATAGGTATTGACAAAATTTGAAAATTGAACGGCAATATGCTCCCTACGATTAGGCCCACAGTTGCTGGTGACAACTGTACTCATTTTTAGTAATTTAATTTACATTACAATAATCCAAAGAAATTGATTAAGTAATGTTCTCGACTAATATTAATAATATAGCTTAGCTATTACAGCTAGTAGCCTTCTTGGTTATTGAGCTTGAAGCTTCAAAACAATTAAAATGCTTAGTAAGAAATGAGTGGTGAAAGTGAAAAAAAATGCTCTGATATTGTGTTTTCTTTATAATTTATTCTTAGTTTTTTTGCGCTTTCTCAACATATTCATTCAGACCATGTGAACATTCACATATAAAAATATTCGAATATTCATATACTATAAAAAAAATCAAACCACCATTGAGGTATGGATTTAGCTGCAGTTCATTTCAGTTTAAGCTTGAGTAATGCTTTTGACATGATCTTCTCAATCGTTATTAGGAGTTGCCATTACTCTAATGATTACATGTAAGCAAAGCTTTACTGGGTTGAACCGGTATTTCACACATACATAACATATGTATATGTGCATGTATTTTATATATTCCACGCATACAAATGCAAAGGTTTATGAATTTTGAATTTGGTTTCGCTTCACTTTTTATGTCGTCATTTTTTCTATTGATGGTAACCGACAAATTGAGTGTACCACATAGATACGAACAAAAAAGTGATGCATACGTAAATTCGTTACTTACATTAGTTAACTAAATTATTAGAACAAGTGGAAGTGTACGATAAATCGCTCAAAACATTCAAAGTTCAAAGCAGTGAAAATGCTTTTTAAAATTTGTTATATGGGTGCATTTAATAATTTTACAATTATTGTTGGCTGTCATATGAATTTTTTCTTTATAATTTAAAGCTGCATTTTCGGCTAATTCGAAGTAATTAATGTGAAATTTTCTAGCATTACAAAGCGAGTTTTACTTCCGCAGAAGCCTTACGGCCTTATAGCTTTTATTTCTAAGAATAAACGATATTAAACTATTTATCTCTGAAGAATAGGAAGAGTGTAGTTTTTATAGTAATTTTCGATGATACCTGTGAGGCCGCGAATCTATATCGTAGTGACTTAAAATAGAATTAAATTTTTATACGGACAACGCAAAGCTTATGACTTATAACGACGTTTCAGTAAAAAAACTAATACATTAAAAAAAAATTTTAAAATTCTTTAAAAATCCTAATTTACTAACATTTTACTGGAAAAATAACGACTCTTATCTAGCAATGAATCTTTTCTCTTTAAAAACATAGTTTTCTGATTTTTTGCATTGATAAAAGTACAATCTGATGCTATAAAAACAAAGAATTATTTTTGATCAGCATCGCAAAATCTAATTATTCCCAGTCTTTTGTTATTACAATTGAAGTCTTCAAAAAAAAAAATTTTATAATTTCATTTCGCTTATCATATTCTAAGGCCCTCGCAATTCCAATTGCTTGGAACAAGTTTCTTTGCAGCTTATAAAAATGGTTGTATGTTTTGTTTCATAGTTTTATGTATCTTTTTTATGATGAAAATGTTTAGTTTCCAAGTTATTTTCAATCACTTTTTAAGCAACAAATTAATATAAAAATATAATATATAATATTAATAAAATCTTTCAGTTAACAAATTAAATTTCCATTTCACAAAAACATGAATATACAGACTATCTCAATTAAAAAGTCTAAAAAACACCTTTTCTTTAACCAGTGATTCTTTGAAAAAATCAAAGTTTTGAATCTTATACACAGCACAAAAATGACAACCTCGCTAAAAAAATATTCTTTTCCAAGTGAATTGATATCTTCAGATACAATTGCAATGACTTAAATTTAATTTTTGTGAGACAATGTATGACATAATTAAAAATCTGGCGTTGAAAAAAGTTACAAGATATGCATGCAGGGTGAATCAAAAGTTGAAATCCACACAGTTTTATTTGTAGCTCTATAACTAAGTTGCCGCCACATATTTTGTTTTACAATGTTTTATCTTTTAATGTTCTAAATTTTCCTGCTTAAAACGGTGTTTAAATTCTTAACTTGCTGTTGTATTTACAAAAGCTTTAGCAATTAAAAATGCACTTCTCATGAGACTTAGCTGCACACTAACGAATGAATAACTAACTTTGTGTGCGGGGATATAATTAAATGTCACTCATACGTCGCGTTACACAAAATTACACTTAAATTAAGATTACCAGCAATTTTTGAAGGGGCTATAACTTTCGTAAAAATAATGATAGGCTGAAAAATTAGATACTTTATTAATGCAAACAATTTGAAGTCTTAAAAATTTAAAGCCAATTTCAAAAAACTTTATTGGTGTGGCCAAGCAACAGAACTACAAATAACAAAATCGAATAAAATTTATGGGTTTTTAGACATTTAGTTTATCATGTTATGTCATTTAAATTGCATACGAAGATGAAAAGTCATTAGCAAAAGAAAATTTATTCTTCTTTTCTGCAAGTTGTTCATTTGGGTCGGAATAGTAGATCCGGCATTGTGATTTTTTTCAAAGAACTACACGGAAAATGAAATTCGATCATATGGTTTGAATAAGCTTTAATTCAGCATCAACGTTTTGAGCCAAGGAAGTGTTCAATTGTCTATATATTGAAAAGGGAAGATTTTCTTATACCCTAATATATATCAAAGTATACTTAGCACGCTGGCACATATTCACATTTGCTCAAAATATCGGCCTCAAAGTTAGCAATCGCTTTTGGTGATATGCTGAACAAAATTCCGCTTATTTCGAATACGAGTTCCCAAAATGACAGTGAATATGTGGCGCTATCTGTGTATGTTTTATATTTTCTTAAGCAGAAATATGTCTCATTACGAAGCTAGTAATAACGTTTTCAAAAATATTATAAGAAAAAATTGGACATCTTAAATTAAATGAATGCAATTGGCACAAATTGTAAAATAAAAGATGATTGGAGTTTACTCCATTTTTAGTTTCAGCATTTAAAGGCACTATAAACTAAGTCCTTAGTATACTAAAATTTTGTGGGTTTCTGTGATACACAATGATCCATTCGTGATTTTGAGCACTATCCTATTTTACAAAAAAGGTTTTCTTTTTTTAAATTTATTTTAAAAAACTGACTATTAGCTCCAGAGATTTGCAATCATTCGCTCATTTAAATAAAGCATAGGCAAAGTTTCAATTAAAATATGAGCAAAAATTTTCACTCGTAAGCATATGTTAACATTTTCCAAGTAAGAATGATTTAAATTCAATTAGTTACAAGAAATTTTCATATTTTAATGGCATCTTAAAAATATACAAAGATTTAATGACATTTTATTTGTATAGAGTGTGTGCCTGCATGCCGGAAGTGCTCATAAGATTTGAGGTCTGTAGACAAAAGCGTAGACAATTGAATGAATTGCGAGTGCTTACATCTGTACATATGACATTTGTATTCAAAAAATTTATGGCGCTGTCGGCACTTTTCAAAAAAAAAATATTTTATTTATCTGATTTGTAGTCGCAGTTAATTAATAAACAGCTGCGCAAGTTCCACATACATATATAATGATATATGCATATATATCTTTTTATTAGTTTTAATTGTATAAAGAAATTATTTTATGAAATGATCATTTTATTAAATTTAAAAATTATATAGCTACTGCTATTACGAATACAACAAGCAAATGACCTAATTAAGTTTAGAAAAAATGCTTGAAAAGTTAAAATTATAATAAATTATAATTCAAATTAATATCAGTCTCACTGCAATCTCAAAACTCAGTTATTATTAATTTTTGTAGGCTTCAATTAACTAACTTTAGGACACCTGTCAACTTTGACATTAAGTGTTGAGTGCCAGACATTTTAAAATGCAAGTTAATAATAACTGACATATCTTTTATGGTATAATTGCTTAAATATTTACTCACTTGAAAACATAGATGTTTTATTGCAATTAATCCGAATATCATTTGCGCTCAGCAAAATTCTGGAAATTCACAGCCCACGTTATTTAAAGTCAGTTTTAACATGAAATCAATCACTCTTTCTAAAATTAGCATTAATTCTTAATAACATGAATTAACTATTCCACTGACTAGTGTAGCATGGTTATACATAAAATTTTTATTTGGGAAATTTGTGTGTTTCTTGTTAGCTGCTCAATTAATTATTTAAATTTGAGGTACTTTACGTAAACGGCGGCATTTTCGTAGTAAAAGCGCACTAAACACTACTACTACGCTATCGATTATAATTTGTTTTGTATTTTACAAAAACTAATCACTTAATGTGTGAGCACTGGAAAAAAAAGAAAAATTTAATACAGTAAAATGCACAATTTTTTCAGTTTCACGCAATGAACTCAACCACTGTTTGCGTGACTGAAGGCAGTCATGAACTGTATACCTTTTATTTTCATTCATTGACACTCTACACTGGATGTGTGTTAACTCACCAGAGTGTTCTATGTAGAACTATTGCGATAGTTCGATCAAGTTTCATAAAATGTGCGATTTCTAATAGTAGAACATCCTTCTTGCGATATTTTTCTAATACTCAACCGTACACATTTACAGTGATATTTTAAACCGCTATATGCAAAATGGTGTCCGGAATTTATTATTTAAAAAAAGGTTCGATTAAAAACTCCGCCAGAATTTTATTATGTACCTGTGCAGTATGTAAAGCCAGCATGGTGAGGCCGTTATTGTCTTACGACTGATATTCATGGGGTGGCACCTCAGGTATTTACCTTCAGTCAAAATCTCATGAAAGTCGAAATAGTGTCAGAGTTAGGGTGTTGTCAGTGACAGTACGTTTGTTTACATTGACATTAAAACTCTGAAAAAAGCTGAAAGCTGAACGAAAAGTGTTACGAGTGAAACATCAGACATATACAACCCAGACTTATATAACCCAGACTTATATAACCCAAACTTCTCATCATTGCACTAGAGTGCTAGCTGGAAGGCGCTTAGCTCACCAGACGTGAATAAATTTTGTTTCGCGAAGTCACAAATAGAGACAGTGTTAATTTTTTATGATTCTGAGGATATTGTTCATCGGCAGTTTGCTATGTATGGTCAGACGGTCAATGGTGAGTACTATTTGATTGTTACGGAATGATTATGAAAGAAAGTTTTGTAAAATATATCAGAATATCATGTTCCAGCAGTACATTTTGTACCACCACACAACACCATCACTATTTATAAGTTTTTTGGTCTTAAAGCAAGTTGCCGCAACTTAACATCCGTCGAACTCATCTGATCTGTCGCCCTTTAATTGTTTGCTGTTTCCAAGATGAATTACGCAATGAAAGAAATTCTATGACGTTATTGAAGCCATCAAAGTAACTGTGACGAGGATAGTCGATATAATGGCACTGAAAATGTTATATCTTTGAAATTAGTTGGTCTATTTCCATAAAAGAAGATAGCTTATGTTCCACTCAATGAATATCAGTCTTTGGTCAATAAATGAGAGCGACAAAAATATCGTATAAATCTAAAAATTGGCGCTTAAAAAATCATTGCAAGAGCGTCAGGAAGTTGGAGCACGTAGCAAACATTTCCACTTACAACTGACTGTTTTATAGGTAATAACGCATTGCCGTTCAGGCTTTGCCAAGAAATCTCAATTTTTTCCAAAAAAAGCATCGAAAGCAAGTCGTCAAAAACATGATTTCTCGAGTTGCTGTGGACTCCAATTTCAGAAGACGCATAATAATTGGCGACGAGACATGGGCTTACAAGCACAATATCCAAACCAGGCAACAGCTTTCGGAATGACTTCACAAAAGCGAGCAGAAACTGCATCAAACTCACTCGAATGCCAAGGTTATGCTGACAATTTTCTTCATTTTCCACTATTTCTTCCAGAAATTCAAACAGTAAATAAAAGATATTATTGAGACATCATGATTCGCTTGCGTGAAAACGAAAAAAATATCATGAGACAAGGTAATTTTAGCTTCGGTAACATGAAAAAGTAAGGCGGGTGATATCAGGTGTAAGAGGTGCTTGGTCGGTGGTGTATTGTCAATGAGTTATGATTTCCCCATATGATTTTGAATGCTAATGATTTGACTCCAACATGTTTGCGTAACAAAATCGTCACGGCTGTGCCGCTACATCGATTTTGATTAAACATGGTTTGAAGATATTGGTTTTTGAGGAAAAAATGGTTTTTAATCGGGCGGTCACGCGCCTCTAACAGGAAACTACGTTTCCACTGCTAAGCTAATGTACCGATTTTAATTAAATTTTGTAGGTAAGTAGATTGACCTTTAGTCAGATATATTTGTTTTAATGGGCGGTGCCACGTCCCTAACCCGAACTTTTCTTTCTACAGCGAAGCTTGTAGACCGATTTTGATTAAATTTTGTTAGGAGAACTTCAAGGAAATAGGGCAACATTACACCATAATTTTTATTTTCTGGTGTTGACACGTAAAAAAATTATAGAGTGATTCAAAAATTGGTCGGTCAGAGTATGTTTGGCTTGTTAATCAATGACTTATATATGTCCTTAGCAACTTCAAATAAAGGTCATATCGCCATAAAGAGCATAAATCAGAACAGTTGGAGTTTGTCATCTCGTGCTCATCGAAATACTTAGAATAAATCATTTGGTTTACATTAGAATAAAGAAATATTTATCATAGGGTATGCTTATTTCGTTGTGGTCTGCTTGTTTAATAGATTTTCTATTTCATTTACACTTTTAATTTTTGTTTTGTTCTTTACAATATTTTCCATTTTTATTTGTTTCGTTTTTGTTTTTTCAAGGACAACAATTTTGTTGGCATTAACACTATTTACTAGAACACGCGCGAGTCCTTAGCGTAACGTTATTTTTGCTTTTATTTGTTGTTGTTGCTGTTTATTGCTTGTTGCTATTGCTGGGCGTATGTATTTGTGTGTGTATCTATGCAAAATTAACAACCTTTTACCCAAATAGATAACTGAAGGATGTGTGTCAAACTATGGTAGGGAATATTAACAATATAAATGACGTAAAAGGAACACAACAATTGAAAGAGTGTATTGGCTTCTTCTGTTGAATGTTTATATATGGTATATTTTATATATGAAGAAAACCCTTTATATGTTATATCCTTTGTTTTCTTTTCACAAATTATTTATTTAACTTTTTTATTTGTGCAGTACCGTTGTGACTTTGTTTAAACACAACGCCTTAAGCACACCATTATTATCGCTAAACCGTACCGTTTCGTATGACCTCTGCCGTTAAACTAAGCAACTAAATCGTTACTGCGGTCTTGGCTGTCAATTGGCGCGTAGAATTTAGCTTACTTAGCGATATATTCTGTGTTAATAGTGGAAATTGCTTCCACATACATGTGGGTAATTCCATAGAATGGAGCTATTGTTATAATCTGTTGATAAATAAAAATTTAAAATTTATTCTTGAGAATCAGTAAAAATTGGGTCTAAATTAAAAAATTACTGTGAAGTCAAAAGAAAATTTTTTACGAAATTTATAGAAAAGCTTTATCAATTGTAAAAGCTTACCAGTGTGAGGGGAGGTGCTTAGATACCGAAGGGAGTTCCCTTAATGGGAGAGGTATTTTCCTTCTTCTCAGCCGTCTTGGGGCAAAATATCTAAGTTCGAATGCTTTTCAAAAACAAAAGATTAGAGCCATGAAATCGATGTTTCGCTCATAACTTGAAAACTATAAAAGATACACCACAATTTGTAACATTTTTGAAATCAACGTTGCCAAATTAATAGATATTGATACCCATTTCGAATAAAGAGCATCAACCACATATCTCCTATGTATGAGAGGTTGGCGTGTCTGTGGTCGGTTTTTTTATGTATTCATAAATCTTTGTTGATTTAAGTCACCATCCATCACTAAACACCATCCATTGTCCTGTTGTCAAGTAATTTGAGCTTTCTCGAAAACGACTATTCGGCTTAAGTGAAATGTTCAATATATATTCATATAAATATTTTTATAGTTTCGAATTCATTTATCAATGGAAATGCCCACATGAATATAACACACTCCCATAAAGTACACACGCGGACTAACAAACATGCAACCCTGTGTATTAACACTTTAATTTCTTTGTACAAAAAAACGTTACGTCCTAAAGACTTGACTGACAACCTGACAGCATGGCGTATAAAATTCAAAGGAAAAAAAGTGACAACATTTCAATTTAATTTTTTTTTACCGTACTTTTTATCTATGATGTACGAACTAAGTCAAAAATTCCACAATAAAAGTTAACCTCTTTTTTACGCCTTTAGAGACTCCCCCACTCCCCCAATTTGCTGACAATGAGTAGCTGCTAAGCAGAGTTTCTTTGTGTTGCAGCTGATTTTTTATGATATAAAAAAATAATTTGTCATACAATTGGTTTAAATGATTAAATTGCACTAAAGAGTTGATCGCGCAATTCGCAATTCGCAGCGAATGTGTCTCGACCGGCGATCTGATGTATGATTGTCATGGTGTTGTTATTGTGACCCACGATTATATGCGGCTTGACCTTTGGCAAGCAAGTGCTTTTGTTTCAATTGGCATTATTATGAATTCACATATGTTCTTAAGAGCATCATTAAGAAAAATTATAGCACACTGTGAGAAAAATGTGTAGTGAAAAGAAAATTGAGTCTTTACATTCAAGTTGGGGAGTAATTGGGACCCATGCGGATATCGTCTGGAAAGGAATGAGTTTCTCAGTTTAGTTTAGCTCAATAAAATTTAATATTTTCTGAAATTTACATAGTAAGTTTTTGGTTAGACTTGTTACCAGCTAAACTAGTTTTTAGGATAAACTAAGTTTTCCTACGCTAAACGAGTACATCCGAAGCGTATTAGAATGAACTAGTTTAGCCTAGAAAATTTTAGTATGTTAGATAAGTGGGCGGCTTTCGGCCGCCATTCTGAACTTACGTCCTCCTATATGTCCAACATCGGGTTCTTGGCAGCTTTTGACTGCGGATCACTGTAGTATATCCAACACCGATGTGTTAGCAAAGCCTGTGTTGGTTATATTTCGTATAGTGAATCTAACATTAGACATATTGTAGGATGTTAACCCTGAGCCGCGGCCGAAGGCCAGCCTACTTACCCTGATATACTAAAATTTCAAGAAAATCGAGAGTGAGACTGTTAAAGTAAATAATAACTCTAGTTTAGCCTAGGCTAAGATGGTTCATCCTAACACGCTTCGGATGGACTTGTTTGGCGTAGGAAAAATTGGTGTATCTTGAAAACTAGTTTGGTCGGTAACATATGAGTACATATATAGAGAAACATCCTAACCCAGGGAAATTTCGGAATTCATCTTAGGCAGGTTTTCCCCTTCTCATATATAAAGGTTTGATCATTTTTGCAAGAGGGGGAACACCGTAAATAAAGACATTCCTCAATTGGCGATTACGAAATTTTAATTCTTTCCAAAGGTTTTTGTTTGTCAGTTTTTTTACAGTGCAACGTCGTATAAGGGCATTTTGTATTCCGTCGTCGATTTCAATCGAATCCAATAAACTTCTAATTGAAAAATCTCTGTTTTCTTTTGTCTCTGCTTTATATTTTATCACTAAATTGCTATGACGTTTGCTTATCTTCCCGACTTAATGCACATTATCTTAAATTATCATGGGTTATCTTATTTGCACACTTTTGAGCATGTGGTTCAATTGTAAAACTACGTAATTTTCGTAATTTTTTTTATTGAAAATTCAAACAGTTCCTATTGATAGTTTGCATTATGAATGTTTGTTTTGATAAAACAACTTTGTTGCAAATATTTAAGCAGTGTTTCATGTAAAAAATTAGTTCAAAATTGTTTTTTTTAATTAAAAAAAAAGAAAATTATTGCATGTAGCCAGCCTAAAAAGAGGATTTCATCATTAAACAAAGGGTCGAAAGTTTTTAGTAATATATCTATGAATAGATATAGTAAAAAGTATTAGTAATAGTCAGTTTAAGAAGCGACTACCTGAGACAAAATTATCCATGTCTATAGTCATCTAAATTATCAAATAAAATCGAACCGAATGGTCCGTTTTGTTTTAGCAAGTGCAGTACATAAGCAAAAGAGATATGTAATGTTTTCTTTCCCCTCAACATCACTACAATTTGTATAGAACCCAAAGTTCTCGATATACTATCTGATCCTTGGATCCATCTTAAGTTACTTATTTTGATCACATCATATCATATCGAACAGCAACTTGCAGCTTGCAGGTAGCACCTTTCATGTTCTCCGGAATTAGTGAAGTAGTTCTCTGCCCAGCAAGTTCATCAGCCTTGCAAAGTTCTAGAATGTCCTTATAGAATTTTAGTACAAGTTCAAAAATAAATAAAATTGAAAATAATTGCCCAATATTCAAGTTTAACTCAAACTATTACATACTCTATGGAAGACAAAATAAAATTTTAGTTTTTCAGGGGCGCAACTAATTTCTAACACTTTATGTTATAAGCATTGTTTTCGTAGAACCGATATTTACAATGTATATATGTGACATTAAGCCTTTTATGACTCAAAAATTGAGAAAACCTTAAGTGTATTAAAGGCTTAACTATTAACAAAGTGATTTATGGAAAATGCAAAAATTTCTCTTTAGTATATTTCTTTGGAATTTCTTGTCTTTCTTTCGTTGTGTTCGTTTGCTATATGTTATATTTCAAAACAAAAAACTCAACTTTTTAAAATGTTTCTTCAAGTGCTCCGAAGGGTTCACTATTAGGTTCACTTCTATTTACAGCATTCACTATTGGCATTGCGTTACGTTCTGATATATAATTTTTGGCCAAAGTCACCGTTAACTGCTATAGCACATTAATTACATTTGAATGCGCTGCAATTGTGAGCAATAAAATTTGCTATTTTTAATTTTTTTTTATGAAACATTACTAACATTTTCCTCGACGACAGAAACTACACTTGCAATTATCTAATTCCCATTGCTGTGCAAATAAAACTGAATAAACTACGCGGAGAATGTTAAGTTGGGTATGCCAGGCAACACGATTCATTTCTTATCATTATCAAAGTACAAAAAGGTGCTGCTGCAGTTGTTATTGTTATTTCTCTGTTTGTTATTGTTGCTGTTTTGCTACAGTTGCTGCCGGCGCAAACAACATGAAATCGTTAATTTGTTTACTTAATTTTTTTTAATGCAACAGCAACAACACTTACAAAAACAACAACTTTATCTGTTTATCTTCACGAGTTAATTATGATCATTTGAGCTCAAACAGCCGCTATACGAAAGAAGATAGCAATTTCTCTTAAAGCGGTAGCGAGCTGGTGGGGGCTATTTTATGTAAAGTTTAGTTTGATTTGCAGCTACTGAATTGAATTCAGTGTGCGTTAAGTCAAATTTATTGTTGTCATATGCTATTTGTTGAAAAAGAATATAAATAAATAAGATTTATCCCAGAATTACTACTGGAAAATCATTATAATATATATAACATTTTTGGATTAAATACTCAAGTGCTAAGTTTTCTTAGTATCTGAAATTTTTATCTTATTTGCTTAACACGCAAAACTAACATTTGACAAATAAATATTAGTTGTGTTATAGCTTGAGAGACATAAAAAATTAATTAAAAAAATTTTTATAACTTGAAAATTTAGGAAATATTTCTGTTTCAAGTAACTAAAATATAGCTTAATTTGAGCTTCAACGCACACTTCAATTTTACGATAGTGACAGTGTGAATGCAATTTTTGAAGTCGCAATATAAAGTCGAGATAAATTGAAGATTGCTTAATTCATTGGCACAGTCGCTGACGGCATCAATATTAATGATAAACTATAATGAATTAATAAGAATTTTCTTAGGTCCCTACCAAATTAAATAGGCACGACGTTCATAATGCAGTGAAAATAAAAGATTTACGCCAACATTACATCATAAAAATGTGCAGAGTTACAGATGTTACAGAATATAAGATTCAACATCTGTAACATATGACTTTTAAGTGCGACAAATCAGTGTTGGTACATTGCACAAAAATCTTTTTTTATATCTAAGTAGACAATGCTCATGAAGGTTAAAACGCAAAAATTAGCGAGAATTTTCTTTTGTACAAAGTTTTCTATTTTCGATTACTTAACTTTCAGTTATCGCTAAAATTCAGTGCCTCAAGCGGGTGGTATACTAAATTACGATATTCAGATATTGAAAAATTATCGGATTATTCAGAACTCATACAACTCGAAATCAAAATATTTTAAGAAAGATTAAGATAATTCAAAACTCTGAAGTTTCGATCGAAAAATTTAGACCTTAGTTTAATCTACCTTGGTCCGAATTTAAAATCGTCTAAATTTTAAATTATCGGATTTTTGAACCAACCGAATTATATTTAACTGCATTATCAATACTAGTGATAACACCTGAAAACCGGGTGTGTGTGTTGTACACACTAAACAGATTTGAATGACCATGGAGTAAGTGGCTAAAATCATTAAAACAAAGGGTTGTATGAAATTCGACCTAAAAACTCGAATTTTTAATTTTTGTTTCTTCCTCCATATGGACCAGAGCAACAAACAGTGACTTGTTATTCTCAATAGATGTATCAATGCGGTACACATTCTTAGACTTATCTCAATTTCGAAAAAAAGTATCACTTACTCCATTATCATTTTAAACCCTTCATATAAAGTATAACGATAAAGTCTAACTAATTTTTCCATTCACTTTTCTCAACAAAATACTATCTTTTCTCTGAGCCAGGTTATTTTTTACCGAATTAAGATATATATTTCCCAAAGCTTCTCCCTCCAAACACAGTCTTACAATTTTTTTGAGTCATTATTTAGGAAAAATCAATCGGCACAATTTTATATGCCCCACAATAAAATGTTTTCAACGGATTCTGCATCAAATAATGTTCCGCAACTCTGCTCGATGAGCACTTCAATTTGTTGCTGTAGCTGTTCTAGATCGCATCAACTCAGCCCTACCTTTGAGGAATAAATATATAGAAGATATGATTTCGAATATCTGCATAATAATGTAGGCCAGTTCAAAGTCTGATTAACATTCAAAACAAATAAATAATTAAAATAAATGAAATTGTAAATATCAGACTTCGCAAATTAATTCCATATTTTCTTAATTATCAAAAGATATTCGAACTTTTTGTGTTAAGTTTTATTATTTTTGTGAGGAATTGTTTTTTTTTCGATATTAATTAATTAAATAAACAATTTTGATAAAGTTAATACTTAAACAAACATAGTATGTGTATGTTAACTAAAAGAACAAAGTATCATATAGATGTTGTTCCTGTGCAAAGTGAGAATATTGTTGAAGTCCAATGACGATGTCGCGTAATTTTGTGTGAAATATTTATTTCAAAATGATTTGATAGCAAGATATACTGTGTTAAAAAAAAATAAAAATTTATGCAGAAAATGTGTTATCAATACAAGAAAAATTTGGCAAAATTTCTAATTGTGGAATCAGAGCTATATTCTTCTTGATCTGAGAAAAAAGTTTGTTTTGAAGTTAATAACATTTTTTTCATAAAATAAAATTTTTATAATTTTTCACAATATATAATCTCATAATTTTACATAAATATTTTGAAAGCAAGTAGAAATCCACCATTTCTAAAAAAAGAAATTAATATTTTCATTTGCTCAAACTACCGCCAATTACCGATAAAAAACAAAAAAAAACAAACACCTCAACACAAAGCCTTCAATAATATATTACACCTCATTAATTTGTCAGTTTGAAAAACTAAACACTACACACAGTGACAAAACCACAAAGCTTTGAACTGAATCCATCCATCTATTTCAACAGTCTGTCAACCCTACAAACAGCTACGCTTTTGTTGAAAATTTTGTATTTTGCATTTTATTCAAATTATTCAAATTACTCGTCAATTCAAATTTCATTACAATTCACTTAGCAGTGCTACAAATAAATGCAAGATACATCGTTGAGCACAGCAGAGCTTTTCATCGGTTTTTTGTTAGCACAGGTGTTTGTCTGTTAGCACTGGACTCAGCTTGGCATCACTTCAAAACCAATGACCGCATTTCCTGCTACTGCTATGTTTATCTTTCGCTGTCAAAATATCATCACATCATATGTGACAAATTAATCACTGTAAAGAATACACAGACGCACAAAAAATACGCTGTAATTTTTTTTTGTTTTTAGAATTAATTAATCAAATAAAAACGAAAATAAACTCAGAGCTATTGGGGTGACTGTGCTGCGGTCAGCATCATGCAGGTGTAACTGGTTGTAACCCGTTTGCGCGCTTCTGAGTTTTGTGCTCACGTGCTGAGTTGAAATTTATTCGTCAATGCAAATTTTTTACTGCATTGAATTTATTTATGGCATACAATTGAATTCCTTTCCAAAGATGAACATTTTTATTAAATTACAGTCAGAATTTGTCAGTATTTGGCTGTCTGTAAAAACTTAATGGAAAGCGTAATCAAAGCTTTTTTTTAAACTCTGCGCCAGATTTAGTTATCAAATTAAACACATCATTTATTCGATAAAAGTGACAGTATTTTTATTTCATTGTAAAGTTAAAATGTGGCGATTAAGTATGGAATAAAATGCTTAATAAGCGCGCCACACAGCTTTGCTGGAAAATTTGTGGCCTTTGTAATTGTAGGCTGACTTGGTATAGCAATAACGTGCTGGAAACATTCGTCTTATGATTGCAAGCAACCCAAAATTAAAAGAATTTTGATCAAAATTGATAATCACAAGTTGACTCTTCTATCAACTTAAATTTGCTAAAATGGTCTGCTGATTTGAGGCCTTCGGTCAGTTGGATCTCAAAAGCTATGTAGTTGCAGTTGTAGGAAAAATAATAGATGTGGGTAGCGGCAACTTCTATTGATGGAGATAAGTTATTTAAAAAATTTTAAACAGCTAATATTTTATGAACTAAAATATTATATTGGACGACATATTTCAGAATGAATACATCTATATAATAAAATTATGCAGAGATTTTCGAACGATCTTGCGTTAAAGGCGATTGAAAATTAACTGAACCAAAAGAAAACGCACTAAAGACTGCTCTATGTAAAAGAGATAGTAAATCATAATCAGTCAATTGCTAAAGTTTTGATTTATGACAACAGTAAGTAAGTATTTATTAATGCTAACACGACTAAGTAATTGACAACAGTTTGTTAACAAATTGTAATCTGATTCCATTGAAGTACGGCACTTGTCGAGTGGGGTAATAATGCTTTTTTGACTGAGTAAAACATTTTCCAATTCTTTTTTACAAAGTTCAAGTGAAATTTTTCAAATATTTTTAGAAAAATTCATTAGGATTAGATACAACAATATAACAATGGGATCTTCTGAATCAAAAACAGATTGATGTAATTTTGTGTATGAACATAGGCGTCCATGAAAGAAAATTTATAAAATGGCAAAAAAAAAAACGCTAAAGGTAACGTTTACGTAATGGTAGTGCTACATCTCAAACTTTTCAATTTTTTCAATTGTTTTGAATTTTCCAAGATTTGTTAGGATATTCTAATTTATATATTTCCAAATATTTCGACTGTTTTAACATTTTTTTTTTATTTTCAAAATAGTTTAAGCATTTTGACGTTACGTCCTTAGGGTGCAGGGGGAGGGGCTGGTGGTTCCGAAGAACATATGGCAGCTTAAGATTGTGATTCAATTACAGGTTGTGATGTCAGGGGGAGATAAAAAATCTCCAAAAACAGCGCTACGTAATATATGTAACAGCTCTTTATCAGCATTTTTCGGCATTTTTTGAATCTGTCAAAATTTTTCGAGTTTTTCAACATTTTTCGATTTTTTCAACATATTTTGATATTTTCTTTTTGACATATTTAATAAATTTAATATAAATTCAACTTTTTTCAACAATTGAATTGCTTTGAATTTTTCAAGAAAATCGAGCTATTCAACATATTTTCAACTTTTCAAAAATTTTCAACTTTTTCAATTCATTCGCCTAATCATAATTTTGTTCGACATTTTTCAACATTTGTTAAAATTTTTCTACTTTTCAGCATTGTTTAATTTTTTTTTAATATCATCGAGTTATTAAACATTTCTTCGACATCTTAAATATTTTACAACATTTTTCCACTTGTTCAACTCATTTTATAGTTTGTCAACTTTTTTTTGACTTAATACATATACATGAACATTTTTCAATATTTTCGATATTTCAAAATTTGTCAGTAATTATTTAACTTTCCCAATATTTTTCTACTTTTCAACAGTGCTCAGACTTATTATGGATTTATTCAACATTTTAAGAATTTTCTCAAAAATTTTTAGCTTCTTCAATATTTGCGACTTAACACAGCATTTTTTGACTTAAACAAATTTTTTTTTTCTTCTTGGCCTTATTTTAACTTATTGAACAACATTTTCGAAATCTCAAATATTTTCTTAGCTCTCAATGTTTTATTAACTTTTTTCAATATCGTCATGATTTTCAACCTTTTGCTACATTTTTTTCCAGTGTATAAAAGTTAATGCTGCTAAGCTGCTTAGATAAGTTTTTACACTACAATAGCATCATAAATATTTTATTTAACTAGCAGCTGATTAATTTCAATAGTGATTTTTTTATAACTCACTTTATATCTTTGTAGCTGCACACTTAATTTTATTATGGCCATAAACATTTTGACAGATTTTTTCAAACAATTTAAAAAACATAAATTTTCGCGTACATTTTTTTTCAATGAATTGCAAATAATTTCTCATTGTAATTATAAATAAAACCTTTTAAGCACAACGTTGGCTTCAAATTAAGTTTTTGTGTTAATTTTTTGTGGGTTCATGCATGTTCTGCGAAATTTCTTAAATAGATATCGATATTTTTGTAATTAGTATTTGCTTAGATATGTGTATAGAATAAGGATATTAAGAGAAGGTAGTTTTTAAGCTACATTGTGTACAACAAAGATATAATAATCATATCAGAGATCGACAGTACTTCCAATTCACTCGCAAACTTTACGTGAGTAGTAACCACTCTCACTCTAGCTTAGTAGCAAGTGGCTTGTGGATAAAAAATAAGCCAACTTATCCAGTTCACATCAACATATCTGTGTCATTTGTTTTCTATTTTACTATAAAAATATTTGGAAAGTTTAAATATTAACCGATAAAGTCTCACGTTTTCTGCTAAACATAAAATAAATATAATGATATGATATAAATAATCACATACCTTTAAAAAATCTTCAGTACAAGCAATTGTTGGTACTTATTTTAAAATTATATGTCTAATTTATATCTTCGTGATATATCAAACTATAGCATATAATTATTATTAAATTAAATTATTAATATTTTAACAGCTGTCACATAAATTTTAAGATAAATTTCATTAGCACCTGTACCGTATAAGTTTGCTATATTTTTTTTTTTTTTACAAAAATAATTTTTTTTTACACAAAATAAAACTTCACGTGACTTGGCTCGCACACTAAATGAGCTCAGTAATAATGCACTGAAAAATTTATAACAAACTTGAAAAAAAAAATCAATTCAAATATTAATTAGCACTTCTTCCAGCGTTAATATTTAAAATAAGCATTGGCTCAATTTATTTTATTTTTAAGCCAATAATGTGTCTGTGTCATCATGATTTACTTGTGCGTCTTAATGTGATATTTTGTTTTTATTTTTTTTTATTTAAGAATAATTTTATACGCGCGAATAAGGTTAATAACAAGTTTTGACTCGCGTGTACGAAAATGTGCGGAAACTATAACATTTCTTTCTAAACTGCTAAGAGTGACAGGTGCCATAAATGTAAATCAGTGAATTGATTTTCTTTAAAGTGAGATAATCTCAAATTTGTTTCAAAACTGTGCAGTTTCCCATGAAATATCTCAGCATCCCCACTAAACTGAAAAATCAGAAAAGGGCGTTGTGCCATGAACACAGAAAGTTTTTCCAGCTTCTGAATATAAACTGTAGGCAGCTGTACGATGTTACAACTTATTCGTCATTCACGGGAACATTTCGATTTGAAATATTTTGTTTTTATCAATTCCATTTATTAAAAACATTAACAGGACAAGGCCGTTTGAAGAAAAATTAAGTAGCAAAGACTGATTGTGAAATTGATTTAATCAAACTCAATTTTGAGCGTTGTTCTTACATAGTATATAATTGCAGTGCAAACTTTCAAAATTTAGGGACTCTAATGAGCCTAAGTTTCCATTGAACTTTCAAAAAAGTATTCACTTCTAAGTCTATAAAATTTTTGTCTCATGATATTTCGTTGCATAGTTTTGTCCATGAAATTCGCATTTTGGCTGGTGTACTGTGGAAATTTTGAAATATAAATGTCGATAATTTTTTGGTAGCAAATCTACTATGCCGAAGCACTGAAGAATGCTATTGTGTTAAATCTAACTTGTAATAGTGTAACACGGTAGACTCTGGAAGTGCTCAGAATCGTAATTAATTTCTTACAGTTTATTACTTGAAAATTTTTGGAGGAGACTAACGCATGTTCAAGACTATTCCTTTTGCTTTTCGATATTCTGTTAAGATGTATAAGAGCAGTTTTATTTAAGCAATTTGTATTAATTAGTGCTTTAAAGTCAGTTTTCGAACAAAAATTACGAGGCATCTTAGTGCATTGGTCTACACTCTGGTATTTATAAAAAAATTCGAACAAAGTAGCTAAAGGACTTTACGAAAAGTTTTCCATGAGGTAGTTTTATTTTTAAGTTAAAAAATGATAAAAAATTAAATCCTTATTTGCAAATGTACATGCTCAAAATTTCATCAAAAGTTGGCAAACTTTTTATTTTATTGCTCTAAATTAAACTTTTCAAAACGGTTTGAATAAAATCGAACAGTTAAAATATTGAATTAATATCGTATATTCATGAGAATCGTAAGAGAGCTAAAGGGCTGCTTAAAGGCTTTATGTGTTATATAAAAACTAAGTTTTTATTTTAAGTAACATTGTATAAGACTCCCCAAAAAGAAATACGTTGTTTTAGCAATTGCTACAAAAACTTGCAATCAAAATCAATAAACGAAACTGAAAGCGTTAACGACAGCTCTAAGCTGAATAAATTTTTTCACTGTTCCAATATCTTATTGTTATCGAAAATGAAGCAAGCCACATATCCTGTCAAAATGATTATGCAACTACATGATTTTACTTAATTAAAAATTAAATTTTCAAAATTAGAACCAAGACAAGGACTAAATTTGAGGCAACAAATATATCGAATAGAACTAGAGTCGCACTCTCATAATGGCGAATATGTTGTTTGGTCCTTTCATGAGCAGCAGCAGTCTACTTATTCGTTTGAAGATGACACAGGACACAAATTGCAAATAAAATACCATATTTTTTCGTAACTAATATAATGTTGATTACTATAGTTCGTTAAAATTTTTAAATATAATTTCTTTTCAGAGAATTTTTACATTTATCAATATATTTTCATTGAAGATAATTTTTGGAAAAACCCTTTAATTTGCACATTTTGTAAATGATGACAGTTTTTTTAGAATTAAAAAGGCTTAATTTTTTATTACTAAAAATTTTTCAAATTTTTCAATTGCCTGTATATTTAATAGACAGTTTATAAATAATTTTGATTTAATATTTTTTTTACACCACGCACTTAACTTTTTCAATCTTTAAAATCACCGCAATCAATCTCAAAACCGCTCTTCCAACGATTAGATCCGCACGATCGCAGCGCAAAAACTCAACTGATAAGCCACAGCGATTTGATCTGAAAATCTAAGCCAGCTGTTGCAATAACTTTCATACATTTATCTCATGCGATTAATTTATTAATAAGAATTAAAAGCGATAATTTTAACGTTTATTGTGTGGGTGAAACAGAGAGCGAATGAGTTTAATTTAAAAGAGAAATACAGTAAATGGAGAGAGAAATACTTGAAACGCAACTTAGTAGAGCGCTTCATATTTGTTATCATTGTGATTAGCGCCAAATTGTTTTTATTTTTATCAAAATATTTACTTTGTGTACGAGATTTGATCTCGTTGAATGTCTGGGCAAGAGTTGATTTATGTCATTTAATTGATTGACTGACTGGCATTTTTAGAATTACATATTTCTCAATAGCGTTTCACCGTCATTTAATAAAAGCTAACAATTATTAAAGTAATTAACTTAATTAAGTTAACATTGCTTAAATTTTTTTGTAGTCATAGCTTGACTCATGCTATCACTTTATCTCTAACATGATCTTCATATTATGTGTGTATATGTATGTTTATAGTGCTATTGCACTCGCGTTGTTCTATGCCACCTACTGTCAGACACAATTGAATAAATTACGTCGCTTTCCATTACGTTTATTAATATTTATTTTACTCAATTTACTACTGTTGGTGACGTTTATAATGACGTGGTTGTGAGATCAGTGATCCAAGTGTTGCTGAACGTTATATGGAATTCATGCTGTGCTGACGTTAACACTGTTCAGCAAGAAAAAACATTTTTGTGTTTTTGTTGTAAAACTATATTCAAAACATAACGAAAGATTCGATATTTTAACAACAAGCTTCTTTGTTTCTGTAAGAAATTTCACAAGTATCGGAAGAGGAAGAGAATGAGCAGAACCCAAGAAATCTCTACCCAACAACCTTCACTTGCATCTTCTGACAGCCGTACAACTGCATAGGTAGTGCTCTTCAGTACCGTCATACTAAAGGCACGATTGACAATTTGAATAGATGTTAAAATCGATCTCTAGTAGTAGTCATTGGTTTTTCTTCTTCTACTTTTCTTGATGGTTCTTTCATGAAACAAGAAATTAAGATGATAACTTGCTCTGGAGTCATAAGAGTGGTCGCTGAACCCAAGTTAACAAGTTCCTCAGCTAGTTAATTTCATGTGACAACACAGTGCACGGGAACCCAAATAAAACTCAGCTCATTCTGTCTTACTACACAATTGAGTTTCACTTAAAACTTGCTCACGATCTAGGAGCAGCTGGCCGGGCTATCAAGAGCGTTAAGCCTAATTGTCACTACAGACGCCTAAGCATTCCCCATGACCACGTTTTTGCATGATCCAGCAAGCCACATTGAAATTGGTTAGGCATTATGATAAAAAACACTTTTGTGTATCCAAACTTAATTTCTTTATTGCCAATTTGTCTTTTTATGTAATTCAATCACCAACAAATATCACTGGTTTTTTTAGTAGAAAACAGTGATTTATATATCACAATATCGTGTTACTAAAATTAAATTTGTAAATTGAATCGATTGTAGGCGATTTAAACGATCCCACTCAGCGCAATTGCAGCATCTATAATCAATTCTATGAAATCAATGTATCTAAATAATATCAAATCTCTTATTTAAAATAACGCTAGCAAACCTATCACATGTTACAACTATGATATATGATACTGATATATTTGGCAGTTGTTAAGGTCTTTTTTCTTTTTTACTTCAGATAAACACATTCATTAATACAACAACCCTAATTTCATCGAAATGGGGGCATATGGCGTGAATCGCTAATTAGCTAATTAATGCCTAAATACGAATTTTATGCACGAATGTTAATTAGACCAAAACGCTACCAGGCAGCCACAGCAGTGAGTTTAAATTAAGATGAATTTGATTTCAAATCGATAGATAAAAAATAAACCAATACGAGTACATATAATACATATGCACTGCATATCAGCAGTGTAAAAATATTCATCGAACTACGATACAACCCCATTAAGGGCGTCTACTAATCATGGTATATAAATAAAAGAGTGTTATTTGATGCGCTGCACTGAGTTACAATATTTAACACAACTAATTAGATGTTAGCTAATTGAAACTGATATCTAACATCATTACAGGACTTGCAAAAAAATGAGCACCAGTCAGCAGAGTGCTTGTGAAATTTGTCAAGGTTATGTACTATATTAACGACATTGACAAGTGCAAACAAACTCAAGAGACTATAATTCCAATGGATTATATTTTGAATATTTAATATTAAAAATACCACTTGCCAGATTGAAAGCTTAATATAATGAGCGGTACAGTAATATGCATAAAAGTAATGTAAAATTAAAAACAACGCACTTAAAATTTTTTGTCTGATTAAGTTTTTATTGCAATTCTGTATGAAATGCAACATTATTCAAAAATATTTGCCAGGAAAAATTCAGCAGAATGCAATCCTTCTGAGATAATTGTGATGACGTTTTTGCATTATTCGAGCTGTGATTCGTTAATGTCTGGAAAAATATGGATATTTAAATGCTCAAATGAGTTCAAGGATCTTGGAGGCAAATTGACAACATGCAACCACATATCCACAGTTTTGATTGTGTTTCATAAGCAGTCAGTTATCATATAGCTAAAGCCTTCATCATTGATACTCGTTATAACGGCCACGGATAGTATAACCTCATAATGCACACCAGACAGATTGTTACTTTTGCATAAACATTGGCTTTTCTTTGCTCACTTGTGAAGTTTGAGTACCACATTTACGATCTATCAAGCGAAAAATTAGCTTCTTTCTTGAAGAGAATTCTGCTCGAAAAGTCATCGTTTATTCTTATCTTCTGTAAATTCCATGCTCAAGAAATTTCAGTTCTTATTTTTTACTTTATACAGAGATGAATATAAAAGTCCAACAATTCCACTAACAGCACCGATATTTTTATTAGAGCATACGTTACGCTGAGTTCAGGCTTTAACAACTCCGTAGAAGTTTAGTTCTTACAATTAAAGATTGTGTCAAAAATTGTTCGCTCTATAGTAAGACTTGAACGAATATAGTCCCCTCTTAAAGCGCCAGCGTTCCATGATGTTGAATACCTAACATTGAACTAAATATAGGCACTTTATCACAATTTAATCGTAGAAAAATAACTGCTGGCAGGTCTGCCAAGTTCTGCTGAGCTTGTAGATAAAAGGAACGTCGGCATATTTGTTACCAATTATTTCTTCGTCTGAATGGGGTATAATTTTAGTAATTCCCATTAAATTCTGTCGATTTTTTTTCTTAGGTAAGCTGCCATCAAAATGAATTACAAAAAATTTTTAATTATGAAAATCTTTAAATACCACAAAAACTAGAATTCATTGAAAACTATGTTATTCATTTTCGGAATCTGACGCCCAGAATCATCAATGGAACTCTGCATTTTTTTTTCAAAGAAAATGATGACGTTTAGCAACACTTATTTATTTAAAATGCTCAGAAAAATATGTGGGTCATTATATTTCATCTAAATTTGTTGCGTGCTACTTAGAACTTTTTAATGACACCGGCTGTTTCATTGAAATATTTGCTTTTTAAAGCGTTGGCTAAAAATTATAAACGACTTGTTAAAAGTAAAGTGTATGCAGTTTACTTTAAGTCCACTGGTTGATTTGGAATTTCGATTTAAATAAAATTTGTAGCATACTTTTAGACAGCGACTAAATTTTTGCGTTTTTGTATGGCGTTTTAATTTTTTTACATTTTAAGTGGCACTGCAACAATTGAGTACACTTTGGATAGCTTTGCTATTAACATGAACGGAGTCAATCTACTACACATTTTATGAACGCATTTCTTAAATTTAATTCGAGAGAAACCGCCTTGTTAGATATTTTTACGCTTGTGAAGTTATTTTCGAAATGGATGTCCTATTTTTAGATATTGGTTCAGAATTCTATTATTTTTGGAGCTTTCGGTAGCACAAATAATTATTTCAATTAATAATAAAAATACAAAAATCATATATAAAGTTTCTAATAAAATTAATGTTATTTTTTTTGTGCACAAAAATGCACAATTAACTTCGAAGAAAAACTCGAAGAACTTAAGTAGTTTTTTCCATATGTTTGAAAGATTTCTTAATTATTTTGGATGAAATTTGATCTTACTTTTTGTGTAGTTTTTCAGTTTTGGCTATTTTTTTTTTTTTTTGTTAGCATAGGTGTGAAGATTTGTTTTGATTTTTTGAAGGAAAAGTAAACTAAAAATTAAAATAAAAGGAATTTATTCAAAAGATTATTCAAAAAGCACTGAAAAATCCGCAAAAGTGAACACATTTAATTATGCGATGGCCTAAGGAAAAATGGTTCCGAAAACCTGTTGTAGAAAAATCACATTTTACGACAATATTTCCTTGCGATATTTTCAGTCCTAAGTTTATAGTTTACTTAGAAACCAATAAGTAAACTTCCAAATTTTTGGATATTTTTTTTGGATTTAAACTGAATTTTAGTTAAAAAAATATTGGACGATATCTAATAATTTTATTTTTATTTTACTATCCCATTCGCCCCAGGCTGCGTAACCTCACGGTGCGGCTCTGGTATCTAGTAGATATTGCTTGACACGTATAAGACAAAATTTGAATTCATTGACTTATTTTTCAAGAAGTTGTTCATTTATTTTTACAACTATTATAATTAATTAATTATTATTACTATAATTAATATTAATGGATTAGGCTCAAAATCAAACACATTTAATTATAAAACAAAAATTTTCACCAGAACCGTAGTAAAGATTTTTCAAAAAAATTTCGACTTTAATTTTGTGATCAACTTCAGCTGCATTTATTCTATCAGCTATCAATGCAGCAGATAAAAAATAAATCAATACAGAGAACAACATAGCTATTACTTTCACCATCATCGACTTTAGCGGCTGTCAACTTTAAATAGAAAACTTCTTTCGAATAGAAAATCAGCAAAAGTGCACTCACATGGAACCCATACTGGAGCGACAACAATCACTGATGCAAATGCAGCAAAGCTTGGGGCAATAAAGTAGATCACAGCTCTGTTAAACTGTCAATAAAATAGAAGTGGAAAATATTGCACAAAGTGGCAACTGATCAATAAAGAAAATATAAACTAAAGTGACAAACATCAAGAGAATTGTAATTCAAGTAATAGTTGGTAATGAGCGTGCTGGGACAGAAAATAATAACAAAGAAAACAAACAAAATTCAGAAGCAAAAATAATAATCATTTAGTATACAAAATTTATAGCTTCAAAAAATGGCTAAAAAATAAATAAAAGTGCCTTAGAGCGGCACTAAAATGATTGAACAAAATGGAAAAATCACCAGCTGCTTGACTTCTTACGAATGTAAAGACAAAAACGTTAGTGCAAAGAGAATATCTTTAGAGCAAAAATCGCAAAAAGAGTTGTGTACTCGAAGTTTGCAAGAGCAATAAATGTGAGACTCATCGAATTGTGCACTCTTCACCTCTACATGTTAGTGTGCGACAAATTCAACCAGCTGTATATTTTAGGCTGCCTTTACACGAACAACATTATTGTATCCAATCGTATGATGAGGTTGTAATGTGCGAGCACCAAAGTATGTGTAACGTATGCAATGCGAGTCATCTATGCCAAAATAAGTCGCATATTTTCTTAAAACTCTTTTAATTATTTTGAATTATAATTATTTTGCTTGGCTGCAATTTTATAAAGTTTATTATTCAATTTATCAATATTAATCATTTTCTAAGACAACCACGGTCCAATTTGAACCAATCATTAAGCGATAAAAATATTCGAAGTTTTGGTAAAAGGCTTACAGCATGCCAATCTACCAGAGGAGGTTGCTCAACTTCATTCCTTTCCATTCGGAACCAATGTACTTAAATTTCCAATAAAAATTATAAGGATTTCACACAGTTTATGTATATTTTTTAAATCGAAAAAATACCTCAAATTTGAACACTCTTTACATAGTCCCTTGGAAGTATTAATTTAAGAAAGAGCGCTACAAAATATCTTCATTGCTAGAAAAAGTTCTATCTTAAAAATATTATTATATTATATTTATAGTGTAATTTTTTTTGACATCTCACGCGTAATTCGTAACATAGTGAACTCCAAAAATGCTTGGTAAGATTTGCCATTTCACCATGAAAAGACTAACAAATGAACAGAGCTTGCAAATCATTGAAATTTATTATCAAAATTTATGCTCTGTGAGAAATATATATTTTTTATCGAAAAATTTTCTTCAGCGACGAAGCTCATTTTTGGCTCAATGAGTACGTCACCAAACAGAATTGCCGAATATGGTCTGAACAGCAGCCAGAGGCAGTTCAGGAGCTGCCCATACACCCTGAAAAATTCACTATTTGGGGTGGTTTGTAGGCCGGCGTCATCATTGGGCCGTACTTTTTCAAAAATAATGAAAATCGCAACGTTACAGTCAATGGAGCAAGGTACAGGGACAAGTCAGCCACAATTGCAGACCTGGAAGACAACATTACAGCTGCCATTGGATACCGGCCAAAATGTTGAAAAAAATATACCAAATCATTTACATAAAATAATCTTAAAAAATAAAATGAAAGAAATAGATATGTCGCTTTAAATAAATATATCAAGCACTATTGCAAATTGTCTGTTCTTTCTTCAATTTTCAAAAACCAAACGCTTATAAAATCACCCGTTTAAAGGCATTCTGAAAATATACTAAAAGTCTTATAATATTTTGATAAAAAAGGATATTGATAACATATAAAAATATAGTTTAATGTAATTAGTAATATGTGTTATTTGTGTCGAACTGTGTTGGTATAACTTTCATAGTACTCACTTTTTTCACCTCGCAAAAGTTGAATTATACTAATATAATCGCTGGAGCGATAGAAACTACATCTTTTGTGAGAGAAAAACAAGAAAAGAAAAATTTATATTCTTTAAGGCAAGCCGAGAAATTTAACTAACATTTGATGTTCAATGCTATAGTGGGATCAACATTTTAAAAAAATTATAATTCCCAGCACTTAACAACACTGTTTACTTCAATCAAAATGACAGCTTCAGATAGCAAACATGACGTTTGCAACTCAGAAGTTTACAGTTACAAAGCCGCTTACTCATGCTCAGAGCATGCAATTGTTGTCAATTGAAATAAGCTTTCATTGGCGCTCTTGCGCTCTCTCAAGTTCTCGCATGCACTCTTTGTGAGCGCAAAATACGAAAGACTTAAGAAGCAAACCTGTGTGTGACAGGCAGCACAAATCGTTAAGCAATTTTGATCGAGTTTAAGCCTCACTTTAGATGCGCTTAACTTGGCTCAAAGCATTCGTACGTTAACCGTTGCAGCGACTAAACGTATCGGCGCGTTTGTTTTTGTCGTACGCACGGCACTTGACGGGTTTCTTTAGAGTTTTACTATATAGATTGTGTGTTTGTGTGCGTTTTTTTGTGTGGTTTTTAATATAAAAACCATCAACTATTTTTCGGTAAAAAGATTTGTGTGCGTGTTTTTACATGGTCTGTTTTACATTTTTTTCACTTATAATTCGGCTCAATTTGCATTTGGTTTGATTTTTCGTGAATGGCCTAATTTTAAGCCTAGTTATTTTAAGATTCCACACTCGTTAATGCAGCATTTTAGTAAACGTTTATGCTGCGCTGTTAAATGATTTTGTTGTTGTTTTCGTTGCGTTTGTGCGCGTCTTTAGTTATTTTGGCCAATATACATAAGTTTCAACGTCACGATCATTTTTTGTGTCTATTGCTGTTGCTACACGCAGGCGCATTTGTGGATGCAACACTCAGAAGTTGGCTGCATATTGGCTATAAATGTGAATTTTCTTGCTGAAGTATTTGAAAAAAGCAAAAAAGTACGTTAAATTGCTTTTCGGTTATTTTTTACTTTGTGTGTTTCTTTTTACATTTTATTTTGGTTTTCTGGCTGTTGTTCCCAGTCAAAAAGTACGGTCAATTGATTAACCGTTAGCATGCAGAAGAATAATGTGGCTACTTTTATCTTAAAAACCAGTTGCTTACAAAAAATGTGGTCATAAGAAAAACACCAAAATAATAAGAAAAAATTATTTGAAAACAAAAAAGTGTAAACAAAACGTGTGACGATAAAAAAAAAATACGAAAAGCCACTAAAACTTCATTTAAAGTAGGTCAAAAAGACCTCGTTTTTTGTGCGTTAATGATGCAAAAATTAAACAAAGTCATAAAATTGGCCTAAATGGAATAATAAGAATAAAATTTTTGTATGGATTTTTTAATAAAAAATTTAATTTTTTTACTGAAAAAAGTTTCGTGCGAAGAAATTTGTTTCTTTTTCACGAAACTAATGATTAATTTAAAATAATCCTTTATAGATTTTGCATATCTTAAACATTTTTTTTTTCTTAAACTGTGAAATTTTTTATTTTAAGAAAAAAAAATTAATCAAAATAACAGATAGCATAAAAACTGTGCTGCTAACTTAGCATAAATTTAATTAAAAACACAAAATCTCCACTAAAATAAACCCTAAAAAGTGTATTTTCCACTACTAGTTCTAGTAAATTATTGATACCTCAAAACAAAAAGTCCTAAGCTTTGATATTTGCAACATAAAGCACGAAACTATAACGTTTAAAATGTGTTCAAGCCATTCTTACCAACAATAACAATACGAAAATTTCAACTGCAGCAAAACCATAGTGTCTTGAGCGTCTATTTTCAATTTACTTTACCCAGCCAACATCATCAGTACCATCACCATCATCATCATCATTGACTTGGTCTTTGTTGGTTACTTCATGTTATTTGTATGAGATTCGTGGGAACCAAGCAACAATTTTTATTGGAATTTTTGCAGAAACTCACCACCACAACGATAGTAACGTAACATCAAATTTACCCGCTGCTCAGCTCAACCATTGCAGCCAAGGTAAGCAATTGAAAATTCAACAAAAATCAACAGAAAATCTTTTGGTTTCAACTTTACAACCTTTTCTTAAAGTTTACAACCAAGCCAGAAAGCAAGCAACTTTTTTTCTGTTTGTTGCTGTTGTTGTTTTATTGTCACTTGTTGAATATTTTTTATACAGCTAATGCTCTACTCTTTAGTGCTGTATGCTTCAAAGTCGTTAGGGGTTTAACCTCACTTTGACTTTGCAAACAGGAATTTCCACTCCTAAAAAAATGTTTTTTATTTCGTGCCTTGTAATTTTCATTGCTTTGGAAATATATTTCGTACTTCTTTTTTTTTGTGTTTTATTATATGTCTTACTTAAATATTAACTGTGATAGTTTAAGTCACTTGTTATTAGGGGACATTTGAATGTTAACTAATTACCCATTATGTATTGTCTTTGCAAGCACAATTTGACCTTGACACTTTACTTAGAAATAGAGGGGTAGATGTAACACTTTAATATCAGCTGTCACATACTGGCAGCAGCAATGAATCAAAAAATATATACCATTTTCAATGGATTTTTGGCAAGCATGAATAGAGCACGGTTTGAAAAATCAGATATAAAAGATTCTTTTAATATTATTAACAATTCTAAAATCGAGTTTTGTCTAACTTCATGTGATTAAAGCAAAAGAAAACATAACAGAACGGGTGATTTTTTTGGAGTGTCAATTGAGATATCTTGAACCTCTTTATTTTATGTAAAAGTATATTTAATGGCATTTATGTTCGAAAATAGTTTCGGGCATGCTTCTACTGCGGCTGCCTCTGACAACAAGCTTTCTGTCATTCGAATTTTCGAGCACTTCTGTAAGCAATTGGAGCATTATGTCCGCAATTGTCAGAGTTATGTTGGCTCCCAAGGTGTCAATCGTTGCAATAGCCACAGAGAAATAGTCCAAGGGCGTCAAATCACGCCATCTTGGCGTTCAATTTAGCAAGAAATCAGTTGAATATTGAGTGATTTAAAGTTGAAATATTAGAAATTTTAGTGAATTTCCACAATTTACAAGCGTGGCTCTGATGCTAATCGGTTTTTGATGATTTGCCAGGCTTTACAGAATAACATTGACACTAAAAGCGCACGAATTAACTGTTGTTTCACAGTTGTCCTTATCGAATGTTCTTATAATTCAAATAATCGGCCGTCACTAATCTCTTACTAAGCTGCAGGGTTAGTTACCAGATCCATGGTGCGGATAAACTCCTCTTAAATTTTGAAGATAAAATAGCAAACCCTCAAAAAAACTTAGCCTTTGAGTAAAGATTGCTTGTTGACTATCCCTCCTCCTTTCTTTTCAAATCAATTTGAAGAATATGGAGCACCGGAATCAATAATTAAAAAAAGTGCGAACTTGTTAAAAAATATGTATACAAACATACATGTGGAGGGATCCCCCCAACCGTCTATCGTAGTTTTTTAGAGAAACAATACCTAACCAAGCTCGAAATTTTCGTTGAAACAACTACTATACAATGCCGTGTGACGTTTTTTCAAATTTGAAAATGGTGGCTCAAGATAGTGTCCACAACGAAAAGGATCACATAAAATTTTTGTGATATATCTATTGAAAAAAAAAATGTTTTTAAAAGTTTAAATCTATAGTGTGAATGATTTAGAATATTTTTGTACATTCTGATCATAGTTTCAAGAAAATTTTACCATGAACTTTAATGAAAATATTTTATACCATATGTTGAACGTAGTTATTTTTTAAAATACTTAAAACTTTTTTTTTCTCAAAAATAGTCTCCGTTGCTGATTTTTTTCTTGATTTTAACTCAAAATTTATGTTTTGTTTCTGGCATATTTTATTTTCAAATTTTTTTTGGAGCTGGAATAAATTTTAATGAAGTTTGAAATTGTTTGTGATTTAATGATCAAAAACAATTAACGAAGGCTTTAATTGATGAAGTTAAGCGCATGAAAATCTTAAATTATGAATAATTAAGACACTAAAGTATTTCTTTCAATGCTTTCCTATAGCCATCAATCATGATTTATCTCAATTTTTTAACATTTTCTGTCTAAGCTTATTGGCTTGCGGTTCAGATTTTTGTATTGTGTTTAACAATAACTAACAATAGTTTTGTATTTTAAAAGTATTCATCTTGTGCTATGCAGCAGAGAAGGTCAGCCATATTTTTAAGTAACCCTTGGGAAGGAAAAAGTTAAAAGTTTCTAAGCCAAATTACGAGGGTAACTTTAACCAAATTTGAAAATTATAATTAAAAAAAAAGAAAAATTAAAGAGCACTTCCACCTTTGCAGTGTAACAGCTGTGGACTATACTTAGTTAAAAATTTAATATGTAAGTAGCTTAAATATAAAATATTATTTTTCTGGTTCAGATACCAATAGACACAATTTTCGAAGGATTTCAAAATTATCCTTTGAACAATAGCTTTGAAAGATAAAACAAGAGCTTCCTAAAGACTTGTATCAAGCAATATTTTCTATAGTTATCAAGACTAAATACACGCACAAACATATCAATGTGGATTCATATCTCAAAACTCAAGAGCTACAAGATAGTGCACTCTAACATAGAAGTCAAATGTAGCTAAGTAGAATCTACTGATGGTGAAGAGTTTTTTTCTTCTTTCTAATCCGCTTAGCTTACTCGCGTACTCATTTCAGTGAAATAGTTGCGCTCGTGCTAGAAAACTCAACGCAACTGCTAACAATTGATTTGTTAAATTAAAAGTTTTACGAGATGAATTATCATTTTTAAATACATCGTTAGAAGCAATGGAAACTAAGTATTTACCATAATATATAGCATCCACTCACTTCCATTCGTTATGGCTTGATAATCAGTAGAGTCTTTAAGTCTTTATTTGTTTAGCATATGTTTATCTAAAGTAGATATTATTTGTTTTTGTTGCTGTTGATGCTGTTGTTGTTGCTGCTGTTAAAGTAAACACACAGAGAAAGTTAGTAGAGCACAAGTCATCGCTTATGTTAATTTCTTTTTCGTTATACGATAATGGCAAAAATAATCAACGTAATAATCGTAATAGTCGTCATAATCATCACAATTGTTTTCATAAACCATCAGTAAAAGATTTAAGTGCAAATGAATTCATTTTTTAGGGTGGTTTTCAGAAATAAAAAAAATTTATATATTAATCACGTAATTTATCATTTAATCACATATATAGAACATTTGTAAGAACTCCGAATATTATAGAAAAAAACTTGCCCGCATGAATTTTTTGCATATTATTTATTATTTCCTAATTTAATATGAGACAAAGTTTCTCATACCGTTGTTTTTTTTCATCTCTTCAAAATTAACAGAAAAGAGCAATTGATTCAAAAATATAAAAAAATAGTATTCTATAACCTTCCTTAGCATAATTATGTTCATTCATAAAAAAAATTATTAAAATCGGTTCAGTATATTTTGCGCCAAAGCGTTACAAACGTTACCAAATTTAAAATAGTTTGGATATAGATTGAGCAGTAATTTTAGGTACATAAAGACAAATAGTTTATCATATGACGTGAAATATGTTCATCCTGAAAGAAAATAATATCAGATTTCTATTATCTCTTTTATTGTAATGTCAAAACTATCTAAAAATAAGTCTCCGTAAAAATCTATTTCATCTTTCATAAAAAGTTCTTTAGCATATTTTTCTCTCCCAAAACCAAAAAAAATTTCTCTTTCAATACGGATGAAAAATTTAATCTGGCAACGTTGCTATTATAAATATTCAGTCAAGATTGTCGTTGCTTTAGGAAAGGATTGAAAACGCTCCATCGATTACAATTTGTAAAAATCTACTAAATTCACTAACATTTTAGCTTTAAATTCATTCAAGATTCACGTGATTTTTTACAATTATGAAATCATTTGGTCGCCAAGCTCGCTTGATTCGACACCACTGACATTGTTTTTTGTAAAATTATATGAATTCTTTAGCTGATTCGGCTAGGCCAGAGATTTTAAATCATTTGGTAGCTCAAATATCCACTGACGCTACTCTTCTTGTCCCCCTTCTCACTAACCTATCTCCGTTTCCTAAAAATCAACAAAATAGATAACATTTATAGTGGCTATCCCCTGAGCGTTGGCTTAAGTTAAAAAAAAAGTCAACTTTTGCCGTATAGTTGCCAAGACACTGCTCCAGATGTTTAAAAAAGTTGTCTAAAACCTGTATCTTCAGACTTAGCTATAACAGTGCCATTTACGGCGCTCATATACCCAACACCATAGCTATTAAAATTTAATAATTTTCTCAGGACTTTAAGTAATAGCTTAAGCAATTTTTCTACGATATTTTTTCTATAATTTGTGATTTCAACGATTTTTCTTGGTCTTATCTATCACATTTATATAAAATTGTTTGTAACGCTTTGGCGCAAAATATGCCAAACTGATTTTAATAATTTCTTTTTTAAAATAACTTAATTGTGCTAAACAAGTCTATTGAATACATATTTTTTTATTTTTTAAAGCTAAATATCCTTCCGTATTATTATACGTGTGCGTACGATGTCGCGGGCACCACTTGTAATAAAATAAGCGACAAGTATTCTGATCTTGGTCATATTAATTTAATTTATTGCGTTTTAAGCCCAATAATAAGTAGGTCAGAGCTTTCAACTGCATACCCAGCTCATTTTAGTTTTCAAAATTTTAGCAGATTGAATTAACGCCAATAATTACATCTACTTTCAAATTCTTCCACTTGACTCTAATATATTAAGACAAAACATCAGCTCTATAATTTTGATCCACCCAAATAAACTCACTCAAATGCAAACAACAAATAAAATGTTTAGCGTCATATCTTCATATATATGTAGTAATCACAGCTGTGCATTACCAATTTGTTGCCATTATTTCCCAACAAGTTTCAGATTAGCCATAATATTCAGAGTTTGAATGAAAAGAAAGCATAACTTAAATTTAACTGCAAACACTAACTATACGTATGGATTTATCATTGCACAAATACACTGAGTATTATATTTTTATTTTTCGGTATTATTTGGCGTACAAGTATACCCGTAATCACACATACAATTTTCTGGAACGTTAATTCTTTTGTTTCATCATCATCATCATCATCATTACGGCTAAAGCTATCATTGTTACATTTGATAGGCATTCATTTTCCACATATTTAATTTTAATATTAGGGATAATTTTTCACTTGTTTGCGGTGTTATTTTACTTCTTTTGTTGTAAATATGTTAATTTACATGAATGAATTATCCAGCCAGGCAACCCATTACAATACTGCACAATTTTTGTAGTTGAGACAGTAAGACAGCGAATGTTTCATTCCGGAATTTATTGCGGGAAATTGTTAACGATTAAGTCATAACTTAACGCATAAAAGAAATATTACAAAATAAACGCAATGAATTGGATATGCAAAACAAAAACGTTCGTAAGTAAATCTCGAAATAAAAGTTGGTGTAGTGAGAGTTATTTCCTTTGCTAGCGAAACTAAGTTGTAGTTTGAAAGTGATAGGTTGTTGTGTAAACTAGATGCAAATTATACGATAGTATCACTAACCAGTAATTAAAAATATAACGAAATTTCACAGAAAAACAAATGTTGCAAAAATACTTAAGACTTTGGAATATATATAATTTGCTTGAAACAATGATTTCAATTGTTTTAAAAGTTTTGGCGAATATGAATTGTGTTAAGTTAAGTAACAAATTGTTCAAAAGTGAAAAAATATTGGTAACTGCGGTATCAACAATATATTGTACAAGAAAAATGACCTTATTTGGAAAAATTATTGTATTTTATTTTGGACTTTTCGGTTCAACTTTAGTGACTATAGTATATTTTCCTATTTCTGACATACTTTCGAAGTAATTTGACAAAAAGTGAAACAGTGCTATATTTTATTGAAATTCAAGCAAACTGGATCTTTTAATCAAAAGTTCCAAAAACTTTTCGAGCGTCAATATTCAGCTATCTATATGTCGTTTTAAGTGACCCAGGTCCACCAACTGGGTGGCATATTAAAAAAGCGCGCAAACGCTGACTCATAGACTATTACACTTTCTTATGGATTTCATGTTTTAATAATAAATTTTATATTAAATACTTCAATCTAATATCGAAACATTTCAATTGGGCAACAAATGGCATTGGCCATATTGTTGGTATTTTAAAATATATTTAAAGTCAAAGAAGTTAATGAAATAGTTAATAATTTATGCAAATATAGGAATTAACATAATAAGTAAAATTTTATAATAAAAAACGAGTATAAACAAAAACCTGATAGTGCATTTTAAATGAAAAAGAACCAAAAAATCAAAAAGCCAAAACGCTAAGAAAATAAAACTTGGGTGTACATTCTAAAACTGATTAAAACCGGCTACTGTCTTAGTTCATGACGCAAACGAAAACGAACGATATGCATAAAAGAGATAGCAAATTTTTTCACAATTTTTTTTTTATATTAAGTAAACTCAAACATTAACGTTAATTGAAGTAAAGACAAACATTTTAGAGTTTAAACAAGTCTTTGCTAATTATTAACGTTAGTCATGAAAACTGGTTCATTGCATAAATTAAAAATATCCAGTTTGGTATTGGACGCTTCTTTCACAAGCTGAGTTTTTGGTGATTTTTTGTTTTAATTTATTTCGTTTATTACTATGGCCTTTTGTTGTGAGACAGACTTTGGTTTTTACCATTTTTAGGTTAAATATTTTTGTTTGTTTTATTTAATTTATCGATTGCGAATTTTTTCCTACTTTTTTTTGGTGCATTGCAAAATTTTTCAATTAACAAAATAAACCTTACAAATAAATAAATAAATAAATTAGCTCAGCTGTCAGTTGTGTTGAAATACACGGATGCAGCTACACACACACACATATATGCACTATATAAATACTGAGCTTTTCAGTTAAAAATTAGGGTGAAGAAAGCGCGAAGTGTAAACACTTGGTAGTGTTGAAATTAATTTTTTCCATGTATTAGCTTAAGTGTTGTTGTCCAAATATTTAAAAATCTGACGTTTAATAAGTCTTTAAACATTCCAATAACAACATTATACCCTACACTCGGTATATATTCACTTTGTCATTCCGTTTGTAGCGCAGAGAAGTGGGCGTGGCGGGCATAGAAAAATATATATATACTAGATCAGCGTCACCACACAACCGAGATAGTTTTACACAGGCATTAAAATTTTGGGGATTGGAAGCGGGCGAAATTTACTCACGAACACGCCCATACAATTTTTCAAACGCTATATTGATGCAGTTATTTGATGTGGTGTAGCCCAATTTCTCAAAAATACTTTGGACAAACTCTGAATAAAAAGCTAGCAAATTAAAAAAAAGGCGTGGCAGCTCCCACAAAAGGAAAAGCTTCAAAACGCTATACTGAGAGGACTATTTAAGTTTATCGAACCAAATTTCACACAAAAAGTGGGAAGGATTCCGAAAAGTTCTCGTTAAAAACTTAATAAATATTCGCAAGTAGGCGTGACACTCTCTATAGGAACGAAAACTTAACTGAAAGAATTATTTCAAGTACGTAAGAAATGTTTTGGTTTAGCATTACACAAAAAGTTCGCAAACTTACAAAAAAGGGCGTAACACTTCCCATGCAAGCACATACTTTAAAACGCTACACAAAGAGATATTAAAGTAAATTCAATCTGGATACGCTTAGCCGAACCAGGCAGAACTTAGTATAGTGGCAGAAATACCTTCAAAACTTCCGAGAACTTTTAGCGTTAGCGCGGTGTGGGCTATTGAATATTAACCGAAACCCTTAGTAGTACTTCTTGCTCTCAATTCCTGACTAAGTTAAGTTAGTGTGCATACTCTTTGCTAGTTTTACCCTAAATAAAACGCAGTGCTGCGAGTATTACACGTAGCAACCGACGCCGCCGCGTTCATCGCCTCAAGTGTCATTATGTGTAGCGCATCGAAATTGAACACAAAAAAAAAATGCAATACCAGTGGCGCCCTCTTTTGACTCTTGACGTGTTTTTTTTGTTTCATGATTTCATTTCATTATTTAATGCCGACTCTCATTTGAAGGACGAACTCAAGTTGAAAGCTTTCAAATAAATGCAAAACTTTAAAGTTTAATTGATTTTTTTTGTGTGTGTTGTTGTCAGTTGTCGACTTTTTATTGTTGCTGCTTATGTCTTTCATTTTTTAAATAAAACCAATCATCACGAGTTTTATTGGAACGTGTAATTTAAGTTTTTTTGTTTTTGTTGTTTTATTATTTTAAAGTTTTAGTTTTTTTATCGCAATGCTTTTGATTTTGTTTATTTGTAGTTTTTAAAATTCTACTTGACTCAACTTAAGACTTCTGGCGTCAACCATAATTTTGTTTATTAAATACTTTTTTAGTTGGTACCAATTACCAATTGGTACAACAATTGTTGCAGACTCAACACGTTTGTACAATAAAAACAAAGTTCTTTTTTAAGGTGCTGTCTTTGTGGCTTATATTTGTTAGGTGCGATCTTGTTAGATCAAATTAAAAAGAAACGATAGCATTATGACCACGCAGTGGCTAAAACATGCAAATTGAGCGACAATCAAAGTTTGATGTTTGGCATTTTCATTATGATATTACCGCGCTTAGATTTGCTGCTATTAGCGGCAATCGATATAAGCACTGTTTTATAGAAAATATTAACTGTGAAACAAAATGGGAACATTTTAAAAAAATCTATGAAATTATATACTGAATCTGCAGTAAAACTTCCACCTTTTATTTAATTTTCAACTAATTTGAAGTAAAATTTTGTTCTTTTCATATAATGCTAAATAACGTATTGAAATACATGAAATCTTCATAAATATTATTTACTTATTTATTCAGCGTATTTTTCATTACAAAAAACAAGTTTAATGCATGAAGGACTATTGATATAAAACCAATTTGTTAAAGTTTTAAAGAAAAATATTTGTATTGTATTTATATTAAGAACAAAGAGGAATATTTATTGAAATAGCTCAATCAATTTCCGGCTAGTTCCAGCCGGATTCATTTTAGGACTTGTTAAACGCAAGTGACAGTTTACGAAATTTTTCATGTTTCAAAAATGTATTTTTTTCTGAGAAAAATCTTTTTAAATTTAGTTTTTTATTCAATAAATATTTAGCTATGAATTTGTCAAAAGTTGTAATCTTTTGAAAAGTACTTCCAATGTAATTATTACACTTTTGCACTACGTGACGTATGAGTAGCATTTAATAATTTCCTATATAAAGTTGTACCTGTAGTGCATGGAAAGAAGTTATTACGATAAATGGTTGTAACTTTGGTTAAAATATCAAGCTTATCATATTTAATAAAAAGTTCTAACAATAAAACTTCAGAATTTCCGAGAATTAAGCCTAAATAATAAAATTTAATTGTCATGGCTAAGTATAGTAGTAGAAATTTAAAGAAGGTAAGTCTTTTTCCCCAATTATGTTTTCATCTCACAAAAATATAATTTCAATTACAATGTTAATTAAAAGTTATTTTCTTAAGCACAAAAATTTTTTTCTGAAGTTTTACATTTTGCGCCGACATATTAAGAACGCCATTTCAATTTTTTTTTCTAAGAAGTACACGGTGAAAATAGCTCATTTATGGTATTTTCATATAAGCTCTATTGCAATATTTGTAGCAACTCAAGTTTCCAGGCAAAAGACATTCCCTCTTACATGACATTGAAATATTCAAGAAAAGAAATTAAAGTGTTATTTTGTGGAAATCGGGTGAAGTGGAGAAGGGTTGATTAAATTTATAGTTGGATTATATATATGTGACAGTGAAAGTTAAAAGAGACCTACGGTCCGAAAATAAATTTTCGAGAAAAACGACTTTGAAGTTAAGAAGTGGATTTCGATGCGCCTGAACGTTTTTATGGCTTGAAACCTGTTACTCGGCGGTTTTTGGTGCTGTTGATTACGAATCTGGTATCAGATTTTCAAAATTCAAAATGCCAAATCCAATATGGCAGACGAGTTTTTTGAAAATTTAACGGATTCCATCTCCATAAAGCCAGGATTTAAAGAGCGCTTTAAAAGGCTTTTTGCGAAGACAATGATGAAGCAGTAAAAGTAATAACGTTCGATTTTGCACAATCAGTTAATTACCCTGTAAGTTCACAATAGCCTGGAAGCGCTTATTTTAAAGCAAAAAGGAAATGTGCAGTATTTGGAAATACAAATGGAAAAAAAATATTGCAGGTATTTGATTTTGATTTATTATAAAATCTGATTCCTGATTCGTAATCAGCGACCCTGAAAACCCCCAAGTTACAAGTTTCAAGAAAATTTGATCAATCTCAGAGAATTTTGTGACATTGGATTTTTTTGAACATTTTTATTTTGCCAACTAATGCAGCTAGAAAGCATGGATTTGTTGCATTGAAAAGAGCGTAAAAGAATCGCTGAAAAAGTGAAAATCGATTTATTCGATCCGTAGGTCCCTTTTAACTATCCCTGTCGCATGTGCTTAAATGGTCTGTATCAAATTAAGATTGAGAAACGTGATTAAATGTCACTACCGTTGTATGTGCATCTTCAAAAAATCTGTTCCATACCACGGTAGTGATATTTAATCACTTTTCTATATTTTAATTTGATACAGACTAATCTAATCAGACAGAATTTAGACACTACGAGCATGGCGAACGTATTAAACAAGATATTTTCAAAATTTCGACTCGATATGAAAGAAATTACAAACGATACTTACATGACCTATAGTGCTGAGCCCTTAATCCTTTACTCGTCAAAGCACGCATCATCAATTTCTAAGAAAATAAAAGAGTCATTGTTAGCTATTTCCAGCAATCTTTTTAATACATTTGGTTACAGTAGATAATATAACATGGGAATTTATAAATATTTTATGTAGAAGAATTTCTTTTTTATAAAATTAAAGGATTGCTATGTGTGATATTAATAAAAGATAATTTCCATTAAAACTTTAACGAGTTGATTTAGAAAAACGGTCACAAATGAGTAGTTTATTTTTAGCTATTCTTTCGTTATATGAAGGATTTCTCGTGAATGCAATTTTGTATCAGTGTGGTATTATAATTGACAATTCTAGTTATAGCACCTTAGCTACCTTTTCACCGACATGCACCCACTTTAGTTGCCATGATTAATGGTAATTACTGGAATTGTGGTTGCAAAGATATGCAAATTAAATTATTGTAAAACATATCGTATAATTTCAATAAAGCAAAGGTTTCAAATTGCTATAGAACTTTGCTTCATTGCTTTGACTTGAGGTTATAGAAGTTTCTACGTGAGAGTTAGTTCTTGAGCTGTTTACCACTATTGTAACGGTTTAAACGCTATAAGCTGCAATTATCTTTTAATTTTAATTTTTCTTTATCTTTATTTTGTTTTTTTTTTTATTATGTCGATTTGTATTGAATGTCAAAGTATTAAAAATTCAAGTTTTTTCTTCTCTTCCATAACGCTGCTGATGATGATAAAGTAATTATGGCGTCAATTAATTGTCAGTTTACAATGGTGATGCCAGAGGTTGTTGCATTTGAATTTAATTATTCGATTGCTGTTGTTTTACTTTACGAACAAAAGAATTTTAATTTGAGGATTTTTTTTTCGAACTTTGCAATCAAATTTATATGCTTATTATAAAAAAAGTGTGTTGATATTTTTTGTGTGTTACGAAATTTGAAAGCCTCCAAGTAGTTGGTTAAATAAGTATTAATTAAAATTTAGCTTTAATTAAAATTTAAAAGATATGCAAATTTTAAGTAAGTTTTTCTTTAATTTAAGTAGATTTTCCTTAGATTTAATTAAAAATTTTGTTAAATTGAGAAAAAAATTGCTAATTTTAAGCAAAAATTTCATTGATTTTATAACAATCCTAAGGGCATGACAACTTTAAGTAAATTTTTAGCTTAGTTTAAGCAAACGTTTCTTAGGCTCACAGTAAAAATTTTGTTCAATTGAGAAATAACCTTACTTATTTTAGGCAAAAGTTTCGTATTCCTTATGGCAATCCTAAAGGTATGAAAATTGCTAGTTAAAATTTTCTAAAATTGAAAAAAAAAATATACTTATTTAAGCAAACTTTTTTAGTTTTTATAACAGTCCTAAGGACATGAAAACTTTAAGTACATTTTTAACTTAATTTAAGTAAATTTCGCTTAGATTTAAGTAAAAATTTTCTAAACTTGAGAAAAAATTTACTTATTTTAGCAAAAAGTTCTTATCTCTAATGAAAACAAAAAAAATGTTAAGTACATTTTTTCTTAATTTAAGTAAATTTTTCTTCGAGTTGAGTAAAACTTTTCTTAAATTGAGAAAATCTTTTCTTGTTTTATGCAAAAAAATTGTGGTTCCCATATCAATCTTATATAATACTCTCCTATTCTCCTATCAACTATTTTGAGCAAAATTTAAATTTAAAAATCACCAAACGAAAACGAAAATGAATCCCAGCTTTTCAATTCCAAAACACTAAATTGCTTTAATGTTTTTCTATACATCTTATTATGTGTATGTTCCCATATTAAGGCTCGGATACAAGTAGGTGCTGGTATTATATCTTTAGTACCCGCAGCAACTAGTACAAGTAACTTGCATTATTTTGCGCATTGTTGCGTTACATTCTTGCGTTTATTTTTTTCAATTTTTTCTATTCGAAGTTTTGGTCTTTTCCCTCAACAGTTTTTTGTTATAATACCAGTAGTAGTCTAACGAAAATGATTTTGTGTTTTGTTTTAAATTCATTTAATTTTTTTTTTCTGTTCCAACTTCTTCAATTTTATTCTTAAGGTTTTTTGTTGTTGCCCGCTACATACGAATACATACAGCGCGCACAAACTAAAAGTGTTCGTACTTGAGCAACCAACTGTGACGAACGAGATTTCTGAAATCTTCTGGAGCAGATCCATTTTTAATGCGAACACACAAGTCAGCGGTAGTAGTTGGTTTGTTTGTTCGTTCGTTCGTTACCGTCAGTCAGTCGATTCGTTAGTTTGCTGCTGCCATATTTGTTTGTTGATGCTATTTGGTAGCTAAGTAGCTGTTGGTAACTTTGTAACCATTGAATTTCTGATGGATCGCTTTCTTTGTTATGAAGTATGAAATTCTATACCTAGCTATGTACATGCTGGAGATTGTTGACCAATAACACATCCGCTTGAAGGTAAGGTAAGCAAGCAAAAGTATCAATTGATATGGGTAAAGAAGCAAAACAAAGCAAAACTTTTTTGCCTATGACTTTAATTACTGATCCGTGGAAGGGTTTTGATTGAGGGAACTTAAAATTTATTATTTCGATGATAAAGTTTTTTTTTAATCATTTTGTTTTTAGGATTAAATTTTTAATACCAAATACTTTTGTAACTGCTTAGGTTTGTACGATATTTATATAAATCCAAAATTCTGTCACTAGAGAGTTTCGTTTTCTTTAATAAGTCAGCAAGACGTCATAGTAAGTGTCGATTCATAATAACTAACGAGTACTAGTCTACTTAACAACTGTTCAAAGTAACAAAAAAGTCTAAGAAATTCTATTTTGAACTCATTTATACATCCATTAGTTAACAAACTTTAAAATCCACTTAAATAATTTCTGAAAAATCTCACTTCCATATATACAATCTCTGGCATTTAGCACTTCAGTGCAATGTCAAAAATGTGTCACGTGACAATTTTAACAAGGGTTTCATTTGAATGTGTTAAATGTCAACAGCTGAAATTGTGACTTGTCTATTTTAATAAAGTCGAGCCGCCGCTTAATTATGTACATAAGGTATTGCATAGATACACGCATCAGCAGTGTCTACTGCTGTTGTTTTTTTGTTGCTGCTGCTGGTGTTTTTTTTTGTACAGTATAAAGATATAAATCTGAAATTCAACGCGTCATCACGATTACGTGCTTTTCTTAGAAATTGCAAAATTTGTTAACTTTATTATAGTTGTAATTGCGGCATTTAATTGTGGTGGCTACATGAAAAAAAAAAACAAAAAAAAAAGAGTAGCGTTGTTTATTAGTGCAGCGTGCTGCTACAGCATAATCAAGCAAGCTATCGCTCACTAAGCGTTTTGAAATCTGAGAGTAATTTTATTATAGTTGATAAGTTGATTTTAATTTCAAAATTTTGTTTTTTTTTTATGTTGAATGCGTGTTTAATTGAAATTTTTCTATTCGGTTTTTCTAAAAGAATTTCTTAAAATTTTTTAATTTGGAAAAAACGTTAATAAAGTGAACCGCATGATTAGTTTGAGAAAAAGTTTTTTGCCAATTGCTGATATATATTTAAGCTATTATTAAATTATGCATAGGTCATTCTGATTAAAAGTCTGTATGGGTACAATACATGGTCAGTTTAGGTTTAATGGTGTTCCACAGTACGAGTAAACGAAACCGGTATAAATAAACCTTATATTTATTTTTATCCCACCATACCTTTGAAACATTCCTTAACACAAAGTTGGAGTCATAAAGTTGGAGGTCACTTTTCAAAAAAATTGTGTCAGCTCCTATAAGTGCGACGTATGTAGCTCATATCTATAAGCTGGTATTCCTTAGCGTTTTAATTTATACAAAAGTGACATATTATATAAACTGAATTGATATAACAATAAAATCAGAGAATATTTGGCTCACTTTTGCAATTATTTACTACAGTATGAACCCTTACCCTTATATTCACACTAAGAAAACTCTAAAGACCCATTTTTCATCTATTTTTGGCTAAAAATGTGTAAGAATCGATATGAAAGGCTATAAAATGAATTTCTTTAGAAGTTTGGTCCTCGATGAACCGATTAACATCTATGAAAAAAAGTTTTATACCACCATTGGAAGAAAAAGTTTTTGAAATGGATTTTAGAAGGAAATGGGTAGTCTCCCAAAAGGCTGCTTTGTTCCTATTTGAGATGAAGAGTTTACAGCATCAGTCTTTGGAAAAAACGTCGGTAATGGATTTAAGCTCTAGTATTATTATCTAAATGGAGAGAAATCACCACTTAGAATGTACACACATTCCATTGAATGTTCTCAACAATTTTCCTTAATTTGTTGCAATAAATAATTTGGACTCAAGACGAGTCCCTAGGGGATTCGTTTAACATAAATTTTTTTACGAGTGATATTTTATTCGAATAATTTAATCAAAATAATTATTGCGTGAATAAGAGATAAAATTTTCATTCATTAATCGAATAATTTTTCCAACTCAACTCTGAGTGGAACCGAAGTTGGGAGTAATATTCGCATGGGTTTAGGAATCTTAGGAAAATCAACGGATCAATCATCAAAATGATCGAAAACATCTCGAAATAAGATAGAAAGTACCACGTCTCCTTTGGTTATATCTTCCATTTTTAGTTCAGAGATATCTAATAGCGGGAATACCTTGGACCTACTTAGAGAGTTTTTTATGTTCACTGGAGAAATTAACTTAGATTCATCTGGCGCTGACGCTGATTCATCTCAAGGAAGATCTTATGTAAAAATAAAAAATTATAAAAAATTTGCCAAAAATCAACAAAGTACAAATAATATAAAACTTTAAGGGGAAATCTTTAGCTTTTTTTAGTAGGTCAAAAAAGTAATAGATTATTATCTATATCTTTTCCAAAAAAAGGTTTAGTAATTATTAAACCATTTGTTGTGAAAAAAACTGTTAAAAAAAATTGTCAAAATGTTAGAAGAATCGTTGTATCTACATAGTCTGTTGGCTACATCTCCAAATTACAAGTGACAATATGGTAGCTGATTATTTCATCTTCTTATTTATCCCATTTGGATATCAATTCAATGATATTTTCAATCCCAACTAATATTGACTACTGCAAAATCCATATCCACAACTTTGTTGGATATATCTCCGAAACTAGATCCAACCGAAATTGGGCAATGTCAGCTAAAGTATACCTATTCTATTCGGCTTAAGTTTTTCTAGGCCTAGGGGTCATTTGCGATCCTCCCCCATGCATTCGCATTTTTGTACCTATTCAGCTGCAAGTGCTTAATTAACAAAAACGTAGGCTAAGTGACAAGTAGTGCAATACTAAGTTCATTCAGTGTCGTTGTGTAGCAACTTCTGTTCACAGCTATTCACACAAAGCTTTGCCTCGATTTGTCCATTTGCTAATTTTTCTCTTTTTTTTTGTCTAAGACATAATAATTATGTTGGTATTTATTTACACGCGTTTTTTGGATTACACAAAAATTTCGATTGTTTTGAGAAAAAAAAATAATGTAAATAAAAAATTTGTACATACATTTGTTTTTGTTTTTTTTATTCGCCATGTTATTGTTTTGACTAACGAAATGTTTTTGCTCTCATTTTTTTTCGTGTCAAAAATTATCTTTCCGTTGTTGTAATTTTTGTTATAAAAGCAAATTTTATTGCAACATATAAACGGCAAATATAAAAAGGGAAAAAAATAAATAAACAAAATATTTAAAAAAAATCAAATAAAAACACAAAAAATTTAAAAAAACGAATAACAATACAAAATCTACAAAAGCAACAAAAACAAATAGCGTTAAAAATGCTTACTATGCGATACAAAAATTATCGTTGCACTTTTATTGTTGTTGGTGTAGTATCTTGCACAAAATTTGTGCATTTCTTTATCAGTTTGTTTTCATTTTAAAGTTTGCCAGCTTGTGTTTTTATTATTTTTGCACTTTTTTGTAACTTTATATTTGCGAATAAAATTGTTGTTACTGTTGCTTTTTTGTTGCGTTTGCATAAATAACGCATTTTTGCACTCGGTTTGTTTACGGCGGTTTTTTTGCATTTTATTTTTTGTTTTGCGGCCATTTACAAAAAAATCATTGTCAGTTAAAACCATTTCATAACATTTTAGTTTATTTCACATATATGTAGATACACGCGGTATATCGTATGCAAGCGCGTATAGTATCATGCAGATACTTTCACTAGCGTATGAGCTTACAGCAGCTTGGAGCGCTCGTAAATGCGCTAAATGCATGAATGCAAAAAAAAAACGCATTCATTTCAGTTGGCAGCAACACCCGCTATTTCTTCAACCAGATTAGTCTTAAAAAAAAAAAAAAAAAATAACACAAATTTGTATATTTCAAATAGTCTGCGTGAGTATTTAGCACAAATAAATATTTGGTAAAATAAAAAAAATTAAATAAAATAGCAAATAGAGCGTAAAATAAAAAAAAAAATCAATTCACTTTTGCTTTGCGCACATTTTTCAAATAGCTTCTTTTAGCAAAAGATAAAAACGCCCCCAGCTTCCGCACCAGCCACGCCTCTATTGCTGTAGCATATGTAGCAATCATTGCAAGTTGTTGCCATGCTGCATGCAAATTTTCCGCCTTGTGGAAAAACGCTTTCTTTCTTTAAATTTGATTCCTTTGGAATAATAACAAATTTTTCAACAATTTATGAGATCGCACATTAAAATCATTTTTATTGTTGCTGTTTTTAATTTGATTTTTATAAAATAATTCTCTTTTATTGAGTGCAATAAAAACTTAACATTAGGATGGATTTTATTACACTGAGCAATGCAGTATTTCCAAGTCTTTTTTGAGCACATAGCACGGTATCTGTAGATATTTTTTTATTTCTGACCAAATAAAGACAATTTTTTTTTTTTAAATAAACTTTTACAACTTTAAGAATAAACTTAAATACGCTGAAAAAAATTATACTCTCATAATTTTTCCACACAGAATCATTTCAAGAAAAATTTTTCCACCAGTTTCTTGGCTTTTCAACAACAACAACAACACCAACAAGAACAACAACGAACACAATAACAAACACAACGATAACAATAACAACAAGAAACATAACAACAGACTCGCGACAACATTCAACATTGAAATCTCCTGCTAAAATTAGTGGCAACTTATGATAGTTTCTCCTAATTCTTCAGAGCCTTCTCGACCGTAAATCATAAAACTTTTAGATACAGTCTTTATAACATTATTAACTGTGTTATTGTGCGAAATGTTAACAACTACCATTATGATGATTGTTCCATCGTCGAGAACACAGTGAGCAGCACATATATCACCAATTGATGATTGACCAATATCGATTTCACGAATATGTCGTAATAAAATATCCATGTTCGAAGTTTCCATATTCGAGGTATTACTTGATTTCTGATAAATTGCCACTCCAGCTGAGCTAACATTTTTAAAGCACTGATTACACTATAACTGAATACTGGCTACTAGATGGCGCTAGTCTACCTTTCAACTTCCGTTTGCAATTTCCGCAGCACATTTTTCAGTTAACCCTCCGTAAAGAAGTTTTACTTCCAAAATTATTTCTCTTATGATCGTTCTCGGCGATAACGTAATGTTTATCGTACGATAAGCACTAAATTATCGTCGAGAACAAGATTCAGCCATTCCATTCACAATACAAAAACACTTGAGACGCAATATCTTGGCACCTATGGAAGCAGGCGTTTTGAAATTTGATGCTAGGATGTATATTGTCTTTGTAAAGCATCTAGACGAGATAAGACAAAGAGGCATGGCACCTTTATAAAACAAAAACACTTAAAAAGTCATGCCTTGGCATCAATCGCAGCTACAGTTGTCCATCCTGATACGTGAAATGAAAATTGTTTGTGCCAAGCAACTCGCTAAATGTGAGCAGGTTTGGATAATGGGTCATAGCTACTCCCATTCAACAAAAACCCTTACATTGCTATTCTTCGAACTTAAATCAAGTTGTGAGATTTTGTACATAGACCCAATTGTCTGCGGCAAGAACGCATAAAATGTAGACGGGGTTGAACAACGGACAGTGCGCGGGAAAGCCTCAGGTCCAGTTAGTATTATATATATAAAAATGTGAATGAGAATAACCCAAAAATATTAGCAATAACGAGACGATAACAATACAGTTAAAAAATTCTCGTGCGAGAACGAGTACGAGACGATAAGCATGGCGGCACTACAAGGACTATACGAAAATTTTTGAATTATCGTATCGTTCTCGTATCGGTCAAACACTAGTTGGTGGTGATTTTATAGTTGTTATTGTCGAGAGCTCGTTAATTTCTTTTCCAGAAAAAATTTTGCTTGCCACAAAATAAATAAAAACAAAATCAAATTGATTAATGTGTTTTAAAAAGTACATATTAGTATAGGAACATTTTATTGAGCGTTGAGAGTAAAATCGTTCTTTTTGGGTCCAAACGTCGTTGGCAGTGTGTAAGAAGATCACCACTGACAGCGAAGTAGCCACAGTACATAATTAAGACGGTTAAGCACGTTGGGGCCAAAGTTATGGTTTGGGCTTGTTTTTCATATTATGGCCCAATATATTCTGTACCCGTTATCATGCATCAATTTGAACACATTAAAATACTTTGACGAAATAATGTTGCCGTATGCTGACTACGAAATGCGCTTCAGATGGATGTTTCAAAAGAATAATGACTCAAAACGAAGCAGCAAAATTTTGATTTCAGCAGAACAACGTACTAGTTCTGAAGTGGCCAGTTAAATTCTTTGAGCTTAAACTCATAGAAAATTTGTAGTACAGTCGGTATATGAAGCAACACTGGAAAATAACAAAGATTTGTAGAAAGTGAACCGCAGGGCATGAATATTTCAAGTGTTGGTCAATTCCATGCAACACAGATGTGGTAAATAGTTAAAAATAATGGATATACTACCGCATACTACTCACTGATAAGTAAATAAATTACTGTTTTTATAAGTTTTCATACTTTTTAATGAACCATTTTAATACAAGCACTGCTATGTTTGTGAACACAGCTGTATATGCTTTTGATAAAGTTTTTACGAAAAACTTGCCGTTTTTAAAAAAAAGATGATCATTAATTTAGAAAAATAGTCAAATTTCTAAGACTATGACTAAAATTTTAAACTTTTGGAAAACAATATTATAGTTCATTAAAATATCTTTCTTATGATGAATATACATTTCAAATTGATCCAGTTGTTCCAAACTTAAAATGATTTTACTAAAACCAATAGTTCGATATAAGAAACCGATGTCTAATCTCCGAATCTACATAAGTACATGCATGCGTCCGCCAACTTCTGATTCTATATTCATTGTCAATGTTACGTAAGGAAAGTTGGGTTATATAAAAAAAGTAGTAGCTCCTCCTTTTTTTCTTCAAGAACTAAAACTGTGCCAGGCTTCTCGACTATGAAAGGCATAAGAATTAACAGTCAGTCAAGTTCATACGCTGTAACTTCTACGGTACCCACAGAGAAATAAAAAAATGCGCACAGCTGCAAAAAATTTATTTTCATCGGAATCAATGATTTTTAGTATTTTAGGTAATATAATTTAAAAGAAAAATATTTATTTTACTTTCGGCATTTATTAGGGTTAAAAGCAAAAAATTAGACTAACAAATGTAGGCCTCTGGTAAACCGTTTTCCCTGAATTTAGGCTATACATAAAAAAGTCCCGAAGAACAATTTAGATTTAAAAAAAATACGATACACCAAAAAAGGATTTTCTAATAGGCATAATTTGAACTAAAGTTTACAGATAGAGTTTTTGACACGAAGCGCACCTTCCTAATGAATTATTATTCGTACGAGTAATCATTAAGAGTTAGTAATAAGTTGCAATAAAAAACATAAAAAAAAATTTATTGTTTTAAGAAACGCGGCACATCAAAGTGTATGTTTCTTCGCTTTGTTCTGCTCAGTTGAAGTGTGTCAAGAATTCTGCCAATCTATACAATGCAAGTGCCAAAGAAAAAAAGAAGGTAATCCAAGGGTCTTTAATATAAACCAGCTGACTTGTCATATGAGTGACTGGCAATGAGTGAAGTATGCAATTCGTTGCGGCTGAAGAATTCAGAAATTGCAACAAATATGAATGAATGCATGTCAAATTACAAAATTACACAACATATACAATACACATATACGCTGATATACGGCATGATATAATACAAATGCAAAGGGTGTAAACTTACATACGCCGCTTTAGTGCAGAATGAAGTAACACTACAGATGATGACCCCCACAACACTGACAGTGTTGTGCCAATTCATATATTAATGCTATAAAGTTCAGGAAAATCTAATCCGACACAACACTAAAATGAAATTCAAACTCCAATATGAAGATAATGGTAACAAAGCGAAATTTGTGCAACAAAGAAGCTGCATATGAAGAATTTGAATTAAGACCTCAAGAATCTTGCAAAACAATAGAATTTATTATGCAACAAAATTAGCTACTGAAAATGAACCTTGCAAAAGTAAGACCATTGTTTGCAACGATTCGACTGTGAGAAAAAAAGATGCATTGCATGCAAAGAATGTCCTTGGATATTAGCAGCAGCAGTAGCAGTAGCAACAACAAACACCACATGCTGCATAATTAAAATAAAATGAAAAGCTACAGACATCTGAAACGACTGCAAGAAACTGCAACATTTTCTATCTTTTTTTCTATAAAAAATAGTTACAACAGCAACAACAACTTACAAGTGAGCGAATTAAATGCAGTTTGTTGCATTTTACCATAGACGATATCAGATACTATTGTAAAAATAAGGTAACATGGCAACAACAAAAGCAGCACCATAAACATGATATACATGTAATAAACCCACCGCAACAACAACCATAACAACAACAACTACTAATACAAAAATAAATGCTAAACATGTCTTATATCAAAAAACCACGTTGCGATGACAATAACGACAACAACAACAACAACAACAACAAAACAACCATAATCGGAGCAACATTTGTTCTCAAATGCTATACTGTATCTGTTACTCCACTACAGTACAGACGATGGAAATGATACCGACGACTCTAAATTTGTTACTGTGGGGCTTCAAATTCAAAGCAACCCCAGTACAGTGGGACATATTGTTGTTTATTAAACGTAAATGAAGTAGCTTTAGAACAAACAAGCTGATATATAACTTAATGATTACAGACAGAGTCACAACTAAATATACTTTTTAAAAAAAAATTCGAAATTTGTTAAAATAAATGCAAAGTTTTTAAGTTGAGAAGGTCAAATAAGTCGGAAAAATGTTGAGAAGGTAATTATATGTTAATAAAGTCGGAAAATTTTCAAAAATTGCGAAGAAGTTTACACAACTTGAATAAGTCGAGCAAATTTGGTTGATAAAATTTAAAACGGTTGGAAAAATTGAAAAGTTGGATGAGTAAAAAGCTTGAGCTAAATAAAAAAAGGTTTAATAAGCTAAAAAAGTTGAATGAGAACAATTCAAAAAGTTGGATCATTCGACATAAGTTGGAAAACATTTAACAAATTCGAAAGTTGTAGAAGTCAAAAAATCTGTAAGAAGCTAAAAAAGTTGAAAGCGGGCAAAGAGGAAGAAGGAGATTAAAAAAAGTGGAGAGGGTTGAACGAACTAGAAAAATTAGAACGAATTCGGGAAAAGTTTGATGAGTCAAAAAAGTTGGAAATTCAAAATATCTGAAACAGGTGGAAGAATTCGTAAAAAAGTTTATTAAGTCCAAAATTGAAAAAATTTAAAAAAATTTGAATAAAAAGTTGATTGAAGTACAAGAGGCTGGAATACGTTGAACAAATCCAAAAAAAAAATCAAAAAGGTTGAACAAAATTGAAAAAAAAAAAGTTGAATAAGACGTAGGTAGGGTTGAAAAAAAGTCGAGAACTAAAATTTGATTCTTATATATGTCAAGAGGGTTGTGAAGATAAATTGAATACGTCATCTTAGAGTGGCTACCATATTGGGCTTACGTTACGTACTCTCATAGCTTATCGTGTTCTACTCGTCAAACCCTTTCACTTGATATCCATCAAAGGCATTGTAAAGAAAGAGAAAACTTAGTTTCATCCATTGCCAAATGGAATCATCAGTGACCTTTTAGCTGATGAGTGAATATTTCTAAGACTGATTATTTTCTTTTTTTGAGAGCTGAAGCAAAACAAATGAGAAATAATGTTGGCTTTGCTTTCTTTCACTTTTTGCTTCGATTTTCTACAAACATATGCAAAAAGGAAAACATCAATCATAGAAATATTCACTCTTCGGCTCAAAAGTGTTGATTCCATTTATCAATAAATGAAACTACTATCACTAGCTTAATCCCAGTTTATTTGTTTTGATCTTTGTGTTCGTAATTTTTTTTGTGCTATCACATGTTGTACTTAACGCTAAGTTTTGTAAAATAACTATTAAGTCTTTCAATTTTTCAGAGAAATTAATTTAAAACGCTTACGCAAATATCAGAAGCGGTTCCAAATAAGACAATTTGTAGTGTATTGTGCAGAATTTAATCAACTTCCCCCAAAGTTTTCTTACAAGCGCGCCATCTTGACCCACTGTAACAGACCGCAGCATCTCATTGCAACCACACTGGAGCTTGAGCACCCCCACACCTTTCAATTTTTTCAAACATTGTGGACTACAATGCCATTAATCCAGAGCAACAGCATGTTAGTAAATAATATTAGCTGCTGCTGCTGCTCTTGCTGTTCGCTGCAGTTCATTTAATTATTAGATTCAAAACAGCAACATTAACCAAACGAAATGGCAACTGCTGCCAACTCTTGGATCCATGCGCTTGCTTAAGAGAAGGGAAACTTGAAAAAAAAAAACAAATGAATAAACAAGAAAATGCCCACAGTAAACGCTTAGTTGCAAGCAAATAGCAAAACATAAAAATGAAAAATAAAAAACAGTCTCCACTGCAACTTTTTGTTTGAAATTAGAAATCGTTTGTTGTTGCAGATAAGGTAAGCCCACACACTTAAACAGACATATATTTTTCTGACTGCATATTAGCAGCTTTCCCATGTCAAGCCTTATTACTGGTTGATACCATCGGGCATAAATTAATGCTAAACCTCAGACTAAAGTGAAAAAATATTAATGAACTAAAACGTTTTTCAATGAAATTTTACTTTTGTTGAATGATTAATTGGCAGGGGTTTTACTATACGCAGTTGAGCCACAATATTGAAAAAGAAATGGGGGGGCTAGTTATCATATCTTAAATGTGTTATTAATAATGGCATATTTTGGTCATAACTTAACTGTGGGAAAATCATGAGCAAAAGAGTAACTTAATTTTAATTAGCTAAGTCGGAAAATTAAAAAAAAAAATAATTTTGGTTTTTGATATTTGTTGGTTTGTACACTAGTTAACATAAATTGTATGTAATGAAATATAATTTGGTAGTGTGTGCTTCATAACTACTTAAAAATGAATTTCATCTACAATACAAGTTTCCATAGCTAAGCTAATGAACAGATTTTAATGATATTTGAATGAACCCTTAGTTAAAATATCAAAAACTTTTTGTTCTGTTAGTGGGCATGGCACCACCCCTTACAAGAAAATGTGTATTACAGGACAAAGGACCTTGCGTTGGGATCCGTGAGTGCTGTTGAAAATACTTTAGCTTGGGCTTCATGAGTGCCTTTAGAGCTGCTGATCTTGCGCCTTGAGTTGTTGGGTACCAACATCGTACATATGTTGCAATATCCGGCTTAGCTCAGCAAATGCTTAGGGTTATTGTTATTGTTGTTAGTGCTAACTTATACTTATGTGGTAATAGGCGAAAAATATGTCACCAATTACCAGATTAAATTATTCCATCTGCTGTCTCTGTCAGGTTTATTAAAAAAAGCATTGACCGATTTGTGAAATGTCAGATGAATATCGGATTCTGCTAATGAATGTACAATTCGATCATATTGTGTTCAATTAAATAATGATATCAGTCCAAAAAGGTCCTCACTTTTGCCATCTCAAAAACTCAAGCAAATGAGATGATTTTCATATATTGTCCAAATGTACCGAAAATGTATTGAAATGTGCTGAAAATTCGCCTGTACTAAAAATGCGGCAAGTTGACCGAATGTACTGAAAACTTGTCGAATGTACTGACGACGAATTTTCAGGTCGCTAAAAGTACAAATGTACTGAAAATGCCATCATTGTTCTAGACACAACTTGTTTCCGCCCAAAGTGAGTTGTTACATTTTTTAGTTTTTATGAAAATTCTAAAACGCCCTAATTTTTTAAAACTTTACTTTTGGTACAGAAACTCTTATCTTCCTTTACCACTATAACGATTTAAAAGTATCTACATTTCAAGTCGGTAAACATATGATAGATAGGTACGCAGTAAACCTCATTAAATTTCACTTTCTAGCGCTTTATATAGCAAATATTTTCACTGCGTTTCAACTTTGCAGTAATTGTGTCACGCATGTACTGACCGAAGGAATGTCTTTATTTACTGAACGATGTGCTTTGTTTTGTTTTTTTAATACTCAAATGCATGGCAGTACATGTGGACAATCCTTATTTATCATTGAGATTACTTAAGCCAAAGCTTAAATATTATTTACTTATGAAATTTGTATAACTGCAATACAACTCCAATAGCCATGGAAAATGTAAAAATTTCTCCAAACAAAACCGAAAAGAGTTATCACTACTAATACGCGTCTCAAGTAACTTGTCAACATGACTTAACCAAATTGTAATTCTGGTTTTCCAAATGTACAAATAATCAAGTTCACAAACATTTAAGACATTCAATCACTGCTGTAGCACCAGTAACAACAACAACAACTTAACAATACAATTGAAAAAAAAAACCGCCGACATCTTCAAATTCCAGCGGAGTTTCATTCATGTTTTCATTAGTGAAAGAAAAATAGAAAAAACTCCATGCCATGCCATGCTAAATGAATGACCGACCATAGCTAAAAGCATCCGTCCATTCATTCGTCTACTTAATCCGTCACAAGTTGGGACAAATTTACAGCTAATGGTTTTTGATGAGTGTCCGAGTGTGTGACGAAAGCCAAGCCAAGTTTTAGATTTTGACATTAAAACAAATAAACAAGCGTGCGAGCAGAGAAGACATCATCTGCGAGTTGTTGCTGTTGCTGTTGCCTGTTAGGCACGGCTGCAATGCCTCGTAGTCTATACAAAAATGGTCTTCAGTTAGTTTTGCCTTTGGTAACAAGGCGAGCAAAATATCATTAGCTGTTACTTGGAGAAAATTTTTAATTTTTAGTCTGCATTTTCATTTCTTACAGTGCAGCTTGTAGATTATCACTTAGCCAAGTTTAAAATGGAAAATGCAACGTGCACATTTGTAGCAATAAAGAAAGCATTTTTCCTAATAATCACATTACGGCTTTTTTCATCACTGAAATTTCCAATTGTCACCTTAACGGGTTGATGACAACTGCGTGCGACAACAAAGGTTGCGCGCGTCTTAAGCTGTCCGGTTTTCAAGTTAAGATCTTGTGATGTCGTTATGTTAAACCAGCTCCATAACATATTTTTCAATGTAAATATCATTGCTCGTGATGTTTAATGGCCTTAAATTTTTGTTTAGGAAATTTATTTTTAGTATACGATACTTGGCTGCTTATTCTTAAATGCATTTTTTTCAGAACTTTTATGATTTGAGAATGTGCAGGCTTCAACTTTAATAGATTCGTTTTGCAAGGGCTTACAAGAACTGCATTCATCGGTTTTTTGTTGAAAAGACATTGAATTTGAATAGCTGAATGTTTAGGTTGGTATATTGTAAGTTTTAGAGTTGGCCTTTTTTTATTGCTGTAGTAATATCTTCCGCTGAATGCTATAGCGAGATAACGCTCATGTTTTCATGTTAAGAACTTTGGTAATTTTTTTGGACATCATGTTTTTTTTTAATTGTTTTAATACAAAAGACATTTTAATTTATTTTTCTTAAGTTTTTGATCCGCAAATATTCTATCGTACGGTTATATTCCCTCCAACATCTAATTCGGAAACGAGGCGTATTGTAAAATTCTATTAATAATTGCACATCAAGCTTTTGTTTTAAGAAACTTCTTACATTGGGCAATGGATATCACAGATTTCTACTCAACAGTAAGCAAAAATTACGCCACATCACATTATGGTTGCTTTATCAAACTTTTAGCCACTTTTCGAAATTCTGCTTGGTAAAGTTATAAAACATTGGCAGAAAGGTTACATACGGTCCAAATAGATTTCAAATTCTTATAGGCCTTTGGCTCGCTCATTGATACTGAAACTTTTTTAATTTGCTTTAAGTTTACTTTTATTAAACCCTAATGCTCTGACATGAATTTCAATGATAACAACAAGTACAGAATCAGAAGTTGAGAGAGGCAGCTTATGTCGGAGCTAAAGCCATTGAACGTCTGGATATATTTTTGCTTGTTATGCTTGGAAAACTCTCTATCGATTTCAAAAATATGCCTGTTATATGAAAGATAAATTAATAAACTTTAATATTAATTCCAAAATTTGATATTAAGCCCATAGTTTATGTAGATTTTCCTGAAACTTCGACCGATTTTTTCAAAAATTATATTGTTGATTTGTAATTTTGCTAACTTATGCACATAACTTTATTTGGCTCAATAAAAAAAACTTGAAAGGCTTTTGCTTGAAATGGCATTTTTCATACAGTGTCGGTCCTTTCTCTGAAACTACTGAACTGATACTTATGAAATTTTAACCATGAACCAAAACTCAAGTGAAAGTTATAACTTTTTCTATTTTTTTAAACCGACATATCACCCAAAAAATACTCATTTTTCGAACACTTTTCCGTAAACAGCCGCCATTATTGGGATTTTTGTAAAATTTTTTCTTGTATTCAAGAGTTTTGTGCCACGCCACTTGTCGAAATTTACCAACTTTTTGCGGAACTTTTCAACATCATTTAATATTTGTCGGCAAAGCATCTTCAAAATTTTTGCTAGTAGAGGTGGTGTTGCACCCGATCAAAATATTAAGATGAAGTGTAATAATTTTTGAGTTTTGTTTTAAATTTTAAGTTTTAAATTTTGAAATTTGGCGCAATTGTCAGAAAACCTCGAGGTGGGTTCAGATTTACGTAGACGGTAGTGAGTCCGTAAATCAATTTTGCCTATTCTAAGCCCCACGAAGTACAATATAAAAAGTTACACTTTAATGGCTATCAAATTGAACGACAAAATGAACATACGCTGCATATATGTAGGGTACTAAAATGATACTGAGATCAGATTGTAGAAAAAAAATTCAAGGATTATGCACCACGACAGTGAAGTACAACACAAATGTCATCGACCTTACTCACTTGATATGACCCAAATCGTTTTTTTTCTGTTGTCGAAAATAAAATAAGAGACGCTTTGAGTCGATTCAAGCCATGAAAACAAATTCGATTGAAGAGTTGATGGCTTTTCTTCAACCAGCCTATGAAAATGGTATGGAGGACTATATAAAGCGTTGGTGTAGGCCTACTTTCAAGGCTTACTTTCTAAGCCTCAAAATAAACTTAGAAGAGTAGACAACATTGCTTTGTTTTACATAGCAATTTCGATTACTTTTTACATTTATATACTAATACGTGATCATCGAAACTTATGTTACATTTTTTTAGTATTTATTATGAAGAGAGGGAATGAAACTTATATCATTGAAAGCTACTGTTTCATAGATGTGCACAAACAAAAAAGAAATAATGAGTAATATGTGTCGGTAAGCCAGGTAAAATAAAGATACCCCCATTACAAAACGCTTAAGCCAAGGCATTTTGATCGCGTTCATGGCTGCATGAAGTACAGGTAAGGTGAGGTGAGGTGAAATGATGTAAGGTGAAAAGTGAGACTAAATAAGATCATGATCCATGAACAGAGACGTTTTGTTCGTCAAAATTCTTATAAGCTTAAAACTTGGTAGGTGCGGTCGAGTTTCAACCACAATACGATACTAATAATTATAAATATATGTCGTAAGCAAGGTTGCCAATTGGCCGGTTTTGACAATGAAAAGCCCGGAATATCGTGTCAAAGCCAGCGGGCTGTTTAAAATTGAAAAATTTCTGAAAAAGCCAAGAATTGAATGTTTCCTTTAATAAGCAATACAAATTTAATATTTTGAAAACAAAATTTTACTTTTAACCACAAAAAATTTAACTTTATATCATTTTAAGGAAAAATTATGTGATTTTGAAAAGACTGGAAGTTCCTTGTTTTCAACTTGGCAACCTAAGTTGTAAGCGTATCAGCTTAAGTACATGAGCTTGTTTTATTTTAATTGATATTTTATGAACTTGATTTGCGGACTTATCGATTTATCCAAGCATTGCTCTTTTAAGCTTAAATAGCCAACCAAAGTAAATCGTAAACTTGATATGAAACATAAACATGTTATTAAAATAAAAATAAATCATTAGATAAAATAATGTCATGTCAGCTGCAGCATTTTTATGTAAAACTAAGTCTTAAAACTTAAGTAAAAGACTAAAATAAAACACATTGACTTTTATCATTAATGAAACACAAAAAAAATGCAAAGTTCGTTGTCAAAGTCATATCGAGTTGATCCTCTGATTACCTTCAAAAAAATGCCATTGGTCATCATGACTATTTCGTTTTTTATAATGCAGACAGAAAAGTATAGTCAAAATAACAATTTTGATTTATTTTTAAATAAATAAAAGAAATAATAAAATTTATCTTTTTATTGCAGCTCCCACCAGCACCACAAAAGGAATACAACAGCAGAAAAATCAAAGGTAAGCAAAAACTATGTTGTTGTACATTTAGTTCTTGATTTATAGTCAATAAATCCAATGAAATCCGCAAACTTGTTGATTTACCACACAGAGAATTGGGACACAAGATGCATTTTAGAAACTTGGTAGTAGAAATCCTATGTAGTACAGAGAACCCGCACAAGCCAACGCTGCTGCAGTGCTGGTGTGCTTAGGATGTAATGATTTTCTCTTCAGCAATTGGCATAAAACTTAGCCAAGTTACCACAAAACTGGTTGGAATGAAATCTTCAAAGAATTTGTTCTGTAGAAAAGAACAAAAACAACAAAAAGAAATGAAAAATAAAAAGGAAAACAGCAACACAGGCGGTTAGAAACTTTTTCGCTGTCTGTCACTCTCTGTAATGTCCAACAAAACCTAGCGACGACCGGTTTTTCCAGCCTAAATCGTGTCTGTTCTATCTGTTTGTCAGTCAGTGTGTACTTAGAAGACAAGTTTATTTTTTCCGTTGGGATTGGGACAAAAAGTAGGAAACATCCGCTCTTGCGGTTGGTGCTGTATGGAGTGCTGGCTGTTCTTGTGCGCATGCGCAAATGTCTGCAAAAATCACATAAGAAAGCCAAGTTTATTGAAATGTTAGTACGAGAATAAAAAAACAAGTTTTCTGCAAACATTTTTTGTTGCTGTTGTTGTAGTTTTTTTATTGGCCTATATGTGTGCGTATTGGTTAGTTTAAATTTTACAATCAGTGCCAATTTGTTACTTCAAAACCACACACAATCAAAGTGTGAAAAAGCCAAATTAAACAAAATACTTCAAATTGAAAATGACAATGCCACAAAATTTAACATTTAAAGTCATCATATGAGACTGTGGCTATAAAACTTTGACAATAAATTTTAAAAGTCTTAAGTTGCTCTTGGCTATAAGCTCATGGCTACAGCAAATAATGTAAGACTATGAGGTCTACTACGTTCCTTTGAAAATAAGACATTTTACCTTTTGATTCTCATTGAATCGAGAGTCTTTTTTCAGGCTTTAATTCATTGAAAAGCTACAAAAATCACAGACGAAGCAGTTTAGTGCATTTCTGTCTAGACGACGTGATGCAGCAGCGTGATTTGTTGCACAGCGCTTGCACAACACAATAAACTCAGTTTACAAGGAAACACATATGTATGCACATAGCGTCTATGATGTAAACATTAAAGAGATGTTAACAGCAGTGGTAAAGTAGTAAACCTTTAATTGTTATTTTTTAATGTTAAATATCGCCGATATTAATCGTCAAAAAATAAAGACAACGCGAGACAATTGGCTCCACTTGGCTCTTGTACTTTTGCATGCTTTATTTAACTGTAGAACTGATTTTGCATTATTTTCTACTTGCTGATTGTTGCACAACTTAATTTTTATTTTTTATTTTGGCTCTAAATTAAAAATATGTTGCCCACCTCCGGTATGCACCTAAATTTACAAATAAAAGCAATTTATTTTATTATTAAAATATTTAATATTTTATTTTTATATAAAAGAACTAGCGTCTGGGACTGCTTGAATTTATATGAAAAAATATAGAAATTTCAATAAAGAGTTCGCAAAAATATCTCAAAAGTAACATTTTTATATATAAGAGAAAAAAATTAAATTTAAGAAAAAAATAAAGCATTTTTTGCCACGAAATATTATATAAAAAACTTAGTACCAGGAAGTATAAAGTTGGCAGAATTAAAAAAAAACCTTTCATGTCAGACGGATTTAGTTTCATTTTTAAATAATCTTATGATGTCCTTGGTAGTAGTTGTTGAAACTCTTTCTTTTCATCACTTTTGCTAATCATTCTGTTGAATACGTCATCGTCATCAAAGTCACAATTCCAAATGTTGCACACACACACACACTCAAATACCCAATACGACGGCGATAGTATTGCGCCTATTCTATTGCACACACGAAAGTCTCTGCAATGAATTGTTGTTGCAATTACTGTAGCTATTTTGCCATAATGTGACTTTATTGCTGGCTGTTGTTGTCTGTCATTGCTGCTGCTGCTGCTGCTAATTTTGCTCTGGTCACTGACGACCAGTCTTCCGTAGTTAAAGTAGAAGAGCATTTTGGTTTTCCGGTGCACACTATGAAATGACTTCAGAGTTGCGCCATGCCGCGTGTTAAGGAGGCTTAAAACTGAGTTTGATTAATTGCCTTGCTGCTGTTATACTTTGAAAAACCGAGCGATGCATAACGTAGAGAACATTAGCAGAGTGGCTAAGAGCTTAGACGCTTGCCAACATATACAGGGTGTGAAAAGTTTTATGGCTTTTTTCAATTGTTTTTTTATTGTAAAAATACGATGATCAGAATGACTCATATTCAGGTTTTAGAGAATACAAGAGCTGTTTATTAGCAACAATTAAACTCAGAAATGTGTATGGTATATCATTCGATAGAATATTTATCGAACGATATTGGAACGTTTTGTGACGCCAGCTGCGCAAAAGCATTCCCAATTTTAATATAACAGCATCAAGCCACAGTACATATCACAAGGAGTTCAATATTGCAGCTTTTACGAGCTCATTATTTCGCGCAGTACTAACTTTCAAATATTTCTTCGAAAAATAATAAAATAAATGTAATTCAATAAGCCAACCAGCGAAGTTGTGTCCAAAAAACAATCAATTTATTTTCTTTTATAATAAAAATCTTCTTTCTTTTCTAACTGACCCTGTAATTTAATCCGAAACGCATTGAAGACACCATAACAGCAAAGAAATTAAAAACTAAATACATGGTCATTAACGTATATTTTAAAAAGTAAAAACAAAATGAACTTTATGAATGTATTGCGTGTGCGTCTATTAGACAAAATGATATGTTTAGTTCTTCTACTGCTTTGTCTGCATTTATTTCAACTTTAATGCCATGACTGCGTGTGCGCGCATGCGCATTTTGTTGCGCAATAAATGTAATAAAATACGGGTAGCTGAAGGGAAAAAAGAAGGCCCAAGAGCAAACAGACAAATGTTGCTTAGAAAAATAATTGTTGCATGAAGAATTATTGCGAACAATGGAAAGAAAATAAATTAATATACCATATGTATGGTATATGGCAACACCATAACTTTCCGAGTCACTTTAGGCTGAAGTGCAGCAAACCTTAGCATATGCCCGAAGTGAAAAAGAAGCACAAGCTGATTATTCATCTAAGAGTTGCAGTATTTTTGTTGAAAATGCAAATGAAGAGGAACTAAATGTTGCAACAACAACATGTAGACTTGAATGGAGAAGGGGAAATAAAAAACAAAACTTTAATGGGAAGTTGTGGCATTGTGTTTGGCGGTAATTGTTTCTTGTTTTCTATTTTTTGTATGAGTGTAATAACATTAAGCAATATTTAGGAAGACCCTATTTTGAAATTAAAAAAAAGTTAAAAATTTCAATATTTAAAGATTTATAAAAAGAGTTTTAATTATTTTGACTATTTATTCTTAAAAATTTATTGAGCCTACAAAGGTTCTATTACTAATGATCTACATTATTCTACCCGGCTTTCACAATGCCCTACATCTTTTTAGGAATGAGCTCAGACTTCATCATTTCAAAGGACGGTGTTAATAAAATGCAAAAAAATATTTTACTAAATTTCTTGGTAAAACTTTAGCCGAAATGAGCTCAGTTTTGAAAAATCTCTCTTGTGGTCTTAATCTTCTTGCGGAGTATCAGGCCTATAAAAAACTCTTCCAATGAGCACGATCAGAAGCCAGTGCCTTTAAGTTTCTCCTACATTGCACCCGACTTACGTGATTCTAATGGTAATGATTAAGTACACCTTCTGTTTCTGCTACCCTCAAGATACCGCTTCAATGCTTGCCGGCAGACTTCAATAGGCAATTTCCGCAACATATGCGAAATCCATTTCTACTTTCACCGTTTGCATAAAATGGAAACTGAAACTTGAAATGGCCTTAGCACACCAAATTTTCAGATTTTGTCCGAAGACCAATATTGGTGAACAATTGTATATTGTGCAGCTGAACGCTGTTAATAAATCAGGTCTCACAATCGTACAGTAGAATTCGCCTTACGTTTGACTCAAAGTGATTGAGCAGAACCTACTTTTCAGTACATTGTGTGATATCACCAAAAAAAGTTATAAAGCAAACAATAAATAAAGCTAGTCATGCAAAGTTTCATCCATTGCAAAATAAAATCATTAGCGACGTTTCAGCTGATGAGTGCGCATTTTTAAGCCAAATATGTTTATCTTTTTGCATCAATGTATTGAGAACCGAAGCAGAAAGTGAAACAAGATTTAAAGCTTCGTTATCGTTGACATTTAGTATCACCGTGAAACGTGATTACGCTGCCCAAGTAGCGTAAGTATGCTAAGTTCGCTTTTATGAAACTATTGCTGCTGCTGGTAGAGCCAATGCATATTCCCAAGAAGATCTGACGACAGTTAGCTTTTCTTACATGTAGGACTGCTTCATGGCGCGGAGGGATATGTCGTCTGCATATGAGATCTCTTTCAGTTGATCACTAAAAGTTCTTTGAATGCCTCGATTTCTAGCTTCTAGAGTTCATCTGAAAACAACGTCTTTTACTGACAGAAGTAAGATTGGTGAGAGTAGACAGCCTTGCTGAACAACTGAGATGGACTCAAAAGGATCTGAAAGTTTCCAATTATGTAATATTCTGCATTAGACACCTATGTATATATACGTCTTCAGAAATATTTTGTGTACTAACATTTCACAGAGTTAACTTGATCAAAAAATTTTAAATAAAAAAAAAAAACCCGAAATTAAAGAACTAAGGATTGACATTAAAAGTTAAAATAAAGGTCATTTGCGAAATGAACATTAAAATTTGAACTTCGTAAGATTACACCTTTGACATCAACAATTAATTTATTTTTTACAAACTTTTTTTATTTCCTGTCAAAACACACATATGTACTTGCACACACATATGTGTTTGTATGCTAAATTTCCAAACATTGAAATTTAAAATATAAAGTCTTACAAAAAACATAACAAAATTTTTGCAGCAGCATAGTTATTTATTTTCCTGCTGCTTCTGCTATTGTCTTCTTTACATTAAATCGGAAATAATATGTTATATTATATCAACATCCGGCTTCTAAGACTTGTTTTTGTTTTGTTCTTGTATGCTGTTGACGTCCTGCAGTCAAAGTCTTTTACTTTCCAGTTATGTAAATATTTTAAATGGATTTCATTTATAGCAGATACTTCACATTCTTCCATGTGTATGTAGTTGTTATGTATTTAATGCAAGTAGAAGAAGAACGCTTACAATTTTAATATATTTCACTATTAAAAGAATTTTGGAAACTTGCTAAATTCTATTGCTGCTTTTAATTTCCGGCGTCAGTTTGGTAAAAAACTTAAAGATTTTTTTATGGTTATAAATTTATAAACTTTTGTTTGTTATTTTTTGGATTGATGTAAATAAATTTCAATGTCTGAGCTGACTTTATCAATACAAAACTATAAATTAAAAAATGTGTACTTTCAATCCAAGAAATTGATTGAATTGCCTATTCCATTTCGGGAATGTTAAATTGACAAACTGCAAATCCAGACCAGGGAATTGACATTTAGTTTCTAATTATTCTATTGCATGGCAAAAGAAATTGTTTTATTTTCGATTTCATTATTGGAAATTAAAGCATTGGAAAACGAAGTTACTTAAATCTTTTTCCAAAAAAAAAAAAGATTCCATGATCCTGCGCTATGATTCAAGCCAACATGTCCTCTTTTAACTCACAATTAATCTGTCGCTGTTGATATTGCAAAATTAGTTTTAAATTAATGCAACATCCGTAATTTCGCTTTACCAACATGCGTGTTTTTCTTGCAGCAATATTTTTACATTTTTGCCAAATTTCCAAACTTTTGCGCACCATCCGAACGTTAATTAATCTCGCATTTTAAAACACAGATTTTACAACTGACCAAAGGCGGCCTTTGCTTGTTTTGGTATATGATTTACCAAAATTATAATAATCTCTGGGGGCGAAATACATAGTTGCGGAAATATGCACGCATCAAAGCATCATATCGGAGGTAGTTTACATTTCTATGGCCATACCTCCAGCTGCGCAGTAGACCAAGAAAGGGTGCATTAATTTAAAAATATTTGTGGTTACACTAAATGCAATGGAATTATTGCAAAAATAATTTACTTCAGTTAGTGGAAATAATTGAGTTTGAGTATTCAAAAAATTTGCTTCAAATATACACACAAGGGTAAAACGACAACTTTTCGAATGGCACTAATACTGTCGGTAATAAATATTTTGTAGTTTTGAGTAAATTAATAGCACGAAAATTGAGCAAAATTTGAAGTAATAGTAATAAATATTGGAAATTACTGAGATTTTTTTTCAAGTTTTTAATATGTAGCTCTATAGTACTTACTGTATTTGCAGTTAAGTTCGTACTTTCGAAATATTAAGACTTCACAGAGTTAATGATTTCATTAAACTGTCAATAAATTTTAAGCGAAACTTTATAACTTACACTCATTGGTTAAATTTCGAGAATTGAAGTATCACTAGATCTCAAAATACGTCTTTTTAGCCGCAACTATTACATAGCCTTCCGAGAGATGACCATTATTAAAGGAAAAAAAAATCAATTTTCACTGTACTCTCAGGAAATATTAAAGTACTAAAATTAAGCTTTTAAATATGCTATGGAAAAACAGTGCCAGAATAATACTTAAGGCAAGCTGTCCATCCCGACATCCCGACACAAGGTGATACTCGTAGATGAGTTAAAATTATGAGCAATTAATTATATGGGTGATATCACGCGAATCTTTTCACCAATGTTCAGCACTTGCTAAGCCTCTTCTACAATTTGTCTATTACTTGCCTATATCAACAAATGTTTCCTAACCAAATTTTGTAAAACTCCATAATGGCTTAAAAATTTTCGTTAGAAGGGAGGTGGCACACCCACCTATCAAATCTCGCCCACATTTTGTTCAGTTCCTGCGCAAGTCAGCTGTTCTCTTACCAAATTTACAAAAATATTCATTACTATTTTTCTGCGCATTGTGGTTCAATGTTTTACATGGGTGGGAGCTGCAACACCCATTTTTTTATCAAACTCTGTTCACTGCAAAAAATTTTCCCATATTGAGTTTTATGGAAGCGGTTTTCTGAACATACTTTTAAAGAGCTTTTCCAGGTGCAAAAGGTGCCACGCCTACTTTTCCACCACGTCCATATTTTTTTCTCTGCTTCTATGAGCCATGTAATGTTTTTGTACAACGCTTGGTAATGTCGGAAATGTCTTTTATGTTGCAAATATTTGATGAAAATTCGAATAAAATCGCGATACTCTCAAGCGTTATCATTTACTTTTTTGGTAGAGCTTTGACCTTCATGATTCCCATTTTGATAAAATTCAATTCAAGTGAAAATTATCTACCTTTGAGCTCGCCAAAATTTAAATACTCTACATCAGGTTTATATTGAATATACACGTTAAGGACTTACATTTTTATTTACTTTCAATTTATCAATGGCACCAACTTAAAAAGATGGACAAAATTAATAAAAAGATACTAAGCATTAAAAATTTTGCTCCTTAAACTCCATTGCTCATACGAAAATCACTTAAAAGTCGCCATATACACCAAGTGATGCGGCTCGTCTACAATTGTCAACAAACCGTAAAAATCTCAGTACGATAGTAATTAACCACCAAAGCCAGTCAAGTAACCGTAGCCATAACCATTCACCGCTCCATTATCTGTGTATTTATGTTATGTGGGTGAGCGGGACCTCAAAGCTACACACACAGCCATTGATTGGACCAATTTTATGTTGCCACCACCAACAATATCAAACTGTGTGACAACACAAGAAGTTTGGAATGGCTAGTGGTATTGAAGTGAGGAACTTCATGGTTCGTCTTAACATTAACCACGTACCTCGTACTTCTAAGTAGCCCTGTTGTATACATCGTCATTAAATTGGTATTAGTCATTGTTGGTGTTTTTGTATATATAACATAGGTAGTTTATGGTAGTTGGTGCTTAGCCGTACTCTATTGCTCTAAAATGGTCGGTATTATCAACCCAAATGTGGTTGATGCTGCTGCTACTGCTGTTGTTGTTGCCATGCTGCGGTTATTGGGAGTCATTGTAGTAGGGTCTACTTGTTGGAACTTCAACTTAATTGTCAATTGATTATGGATTGAATATTTGAATGTGCTTGCAGTGCTGATGCTGCTATTTTGGAAAGGTACAAATATTTTTAGAGAAAAGAAAATCAAATTTTTTGAAATTAGCAACATTTACTCTGTGTAAATATTGGGCCAGTGTAAAATGGTATATTCGCTGAAAATTAACAAAAATGAGGAGTTTGACGATTTAATTTTATTTGAGGTATACGAAATATTATGATGTTTTTTAAAGGCTGCTTTCACAATATCCGATAAAACTTTAGCAAAATTAATTTATTGACAGATTTTGTTTGAGATTTTATGTTAAAAGACCATTTAAAGCCACACTTAAGATTAAACCGAACATTATGAAAACGGCGCTAAGTCAGTCAAATAAAATTTACGCAAATTAAATATTCCAAGTTGACCAAATGACCCAAAAAATGCCCATTTTACACATTCGCAACAATATGATTATGCAGTACAATTGAAAGCTTTTTGAAAATTTCTCTCATATCCCACGGAGACAGTGCATTTCTATTTCTTGAAATATTTGTTACCCATTACAAATTCTCTGCATTTTTTATCTGTTACTGTCTGTATTTCATTTGTAAATAAGAAAACTAAAAAGTATGAAATAAAAAAGCGCAAAAATTAAAAAGTAAAATTCACGATCAACGCGGCGCTAACGAGGCCTTCTCACTTGAGGCACGTTCATCACCTCCTTAGCCGCTGCTGCCGTCATTTCTTCCATTGGAATCATGATGTGCGCAATCATTGATGAAGTTGCTAACGCTGATGTTTGTTGATCACGACAATGAAAGCCGCCGCCAAAGTTGAAGTTGACACCAAATTGTAAACAAGAAAACAAAGTTTTAACACCAGCCAGCCAGGGAAATGAAGGGTGCAACATAAAATATTGCAAAGTTTTTTACTTAGTTTTCTGCTAACAAATGACAACTTCATAAAAGTTATTTATATGCCAAACATTAGCGGTGTTAAATGCAACAAAATTTCTATTTCATTGCAAGAAAGTTCAAACGGAATGGAAAAAGTGGTCGGTCGGTCGGTTGGTTGAAATAAAATGCAGCAAACAGTGAATAAAAATGCGTTAATGGCAAAAACAATCAACAAATCGCCGACATTTTTATTTTAATTGTTTTTATTTTGTTTTTTATTTTGTTATTTATTCGTTTTTTTTATTTTATTTTCATCTACGCACACGCACACGCACATTATTATGTTGGCAATGTTGTGCGAGAAAACTTTCTTGTTTTATTTTTTCTTTTGATTTTCTGTAACAGCGATACTAAAATCGGTGCTGTTCCGTACATTTTAATGAGGTGGGTGCGTTTATAGCTTAAAGAGCAGCTGTTCTTAATGATTTTTTGTGACGCCTCCCTATGAAAAAAAAAAATCAAAATATTTCGACTTGTGCAGACTCTCTTTATGACTGTAAAATCTGACCAAAAATTAGAGAATACAGAGCAAATGGTTTTTTAGGAAAAAATCAAACAGTTTATCTGCAATGTTCCCCTTATCAAAGCATGTTGAGAGCAACTCACGATTTTCAAACCATGTGCGTTTTATCTCTATGGCTAAAACACAACTACTGGTGATGTTCAAATATTCGTGCTTTTTTTGAGTCGAAAGCTAGCTGATTTACAAAAAAAGTTTTTTTCTTTTGTTCCATAAAATTTCAACAAAAAAATGAAGTATACTGAGAAATAGATTTTAACCCGACTTCTTCTCAAAAACTTACTTTCTATAAGGTATCTAATTCATGTCTGAAATTCCCATAAAATTTTGAAGATAGAGCTATAACACATCAGGCAAAAGCTAATGATAAATATAAAGTTATTAAAGTTTAAGTAGCATAATAAATTATTTAGTGGTAGGTTAATGTGATTATGTGCGTTTTATTTTTTACTACCAATTCCAAGTTCAATTTGGGTCACAAGAAGTTAGTCATCAAGACACCATAGCGTACACCATTCCCAGTAACAGCATAGCCGGCATCATTTAAAAAGATATCCATCAAATAAATCCATAATTTATCAGCCCAAAAACCACCCACAAGCTAATAATCTTTAAGATTGCATTGGTCTCTGAAGCTACAGACAAACAAACAAAATCGAAGACTCCAAGGTACGATCCCAAAGCTTGGCCAAAAAAGGTGCTTCATAACAATCAGTCAATTAGTTCGTTGGATGGCTCAAAAAAAAAAATTAATGCAGAAATTCGTCTTTCTTCCTCAACATAGTCTCCTTTGAGAGTATTGCATTATTTCAACGCTTCTTTGACATTTCGTTGCCATTTTTGTAAACGATTTCTCTTTGGCCTCAAAATAGGCTTCAAGAGTGACTTCTTCATTGGAGCCAAAACTCTTTTTTTCGTACATTCAATCAAGGTGTGCAATCAAGACGTTGTCACTTGAAGTCACATCTGGAAAATACGAAATATGAGGAGAAAAGTAAAAATTTGTCATTGTTGCAATCGACTTGTGACACGGTGCATTGTCTTGGTAAAAAGTCACATCTTTCTTCTTAATTTGGAGTTGTTTTTTTTTTAATTTCCTACCTCATTCGCACGAATGACGTAATTTAATATTCACTATTGATGGTTCTTTTTTTCTCAAGGCAATCGATAATGGTTTTTTTTGGGCATATTTCGGCGTTTGCTGCCCACTCAGCCGACTGCCGATTTGACTCTGAAGTGTTGCAATATATCCATGTTCCATCTATCGCACTGAATCATTGATGAGTTGTTGTTTTTGAACGGCTGTGAGCAAACGCGATACCCACTTCGGACAAATGTTTTTCATAGACAAAATGATGAATAAACTGCCCTTTGATATCTTTAACGTGTCAACTACCTCATGCAACTTCAATTTACGATCGGTTAAAACGGTTTTGTGAACTTTTTAATGATTTCTTGTACTACTACTGTATTTGGGTGACCAATCATTTAGCATCATAGGTGTTTGTACAGACGCGTTTAAAGTCAGCAAACCACTTCTCTACCTTTTAGCTCAATGAAGCAGAGTTTGAATAATACTTGCCAAGGTATTGCTTTCCTTGAACGTTGCTATTTATTATCAAAAAGCAATGCACACAAAATCCAGATTTTTCCATTGTTTTGAAAATTATAAAAGTAGCGTCATTAAAACCACTGTAACTTTTGAACTAAACGTCAAATTGTTAAGAAATTTTATACACCTAACAACCGTATGGTCAATTCTTTGTCATCTTAGGAACACATTGAGTAACGGATAATGTATGTAGAACTCCACATGCAAAATAATTTTTCTTTCCTTAGCATAATAGTTATGCCCATTTTTCTCATCATTTTATAGTCTCTAGATATTGATTCTCAAGGTTATGACTTTTGTTCTCAAACTATCACTATTGATATCTGTGATATAATAAAGTTTGAAAACCACTGCTTTCATGTTGTAATTTCGTTTTATTGTAATTGTCGTAGTTGTTTTTTAATGTTTTTCTTGTTATTTATAATTTTATTTTTCTTCTTTTTGTAATGTGGTTCAACGCATAATTTGAATGAAAATTTTAATGAAATGCATTTAACATACGTTGAAAGAAAAGACCTTATGGCATGTACTCTCGTACACAGCAAGTAGGAAACTTACTGCACGCTTAGGTGTCACTTTTAATATGGTTGTTGTTGTGATAATTATACATTGTTGTTGTTGTCATAGTTTTCTCTTACACATAATCACCAACATGTAATGCAGCGCGTGTATATCAGTGTAGCCACTATTTATAGTTATTTCTTGACGAAATTGTGTCATCCCAGCAATGTCACGTAATGTGGCACAGACACTTCTATCAATAACCATTTATGGTTTTATTATTCAAAACGCATTCCACTGAAGAAAAGTCAATTAAATCAATTGAAAGTCAATGTATTACTAAAGTAATTACAAATTAACTCAAAAGTGAAATTTCCAAGTATTTGAAATTTGTAATAAAATAAAAATTATTATCAGTTCAATAGAGTGATGGTGATCTAAATACCGCGACAATTTGTACTTAGAATTTAAAAGGGCCTTCTAATATTGTTGATTAAAAAAAATCTACTTCGTAAAGATATTTGAAAGTTTTGCTCCAAATCACTTAGAATTTTTTTGTTTTTTTAACTGAAAATTACTTAATTTAAATTTATAAAAAAAAATGCTGTTCAGATAAATTTTCTTGTAAATTGCCTTAAGAATACAGCTGTGCCAATAAATATTTAATTTCTTTATTAAAATATTAAAAATTTTCTATGGCTTAATTATTTTTGTATTTTTTTCTTTTTATATTTAATTTGTTTATAAATTATCTACATTAAATTTTTATTATAAATTTATTGTTGTTGTTGCAAGCCCATTATGTGTTCATGATATCGTACACATTTATAGCTAATTAACTTTCTTCTTTAGTCAATTTTTCTGTTTTGTCTAAATGACCATTTTTTGTTGTATTGCCTTTTCTACGATTTGCTTGTAAAAAATCGCACTGCCTGTATCTTAACCATTCGTATTATCACCTATTCATATTGCTGCTGTAGCTACATTTATCTTTGACTACTGAAGCAGAGCTGCCAGCATGGTATTTTTTGTTTCTAAAATATTTTGAAATGCTTTAATATATGCTTTATCCAGTCTTCATAAAGTTGACATCAATGTATAAAATGTTTACAAAATTTTTCACCGTTCTTAGTTCTCTTTATTAAATTTTATCCAATAAAACGTGTCTCTGAAGTATATTTGCTGAGCCGTAAAATTAATTTCCAAGAAATACACAAGAGAATATAACTAATGAGCTTTGGGAACTAAGCAAAGTTATGCATGGAAGTATTGCCAAATATATAATACAATGTCCACATCCATTGTTGTGCTGTGTGGTCAAATTACTATCGCCCCAAACGTATAAGATATAATGAATTCTTATCCAAAAAATATTTACATTATATACATGAGCAGCAATTGCAAAATTAAAGAATTTAAAAGCAGTGAATTTACTACATAACCACCCTGTATATTGAAATTATCGAGATAATCGATAGAAATATTTGTATAAAGAAGAAACAAAAATTATTAAATAATGTTTCGTCAAGTGCCACAAAAATCAATAGCGAAAAATTTGGGTCACCGAAATCATGCTATCCTTCTTAGACTTTTAGAAAATAATCTGGCATCACTTGGCACAACCACAACCACAATTGAAGCAGCAACATCTGCAACTTCGTCTGGTTCATTGTCATTTCTTTCTTGGCTTTTCTTGAAGTTTTACAGGAATTCTTTTATTACATTTGTATTGTTTTTGTTGTCTTTTGCTTCTTTCTCTTCTTATACTCTTTGATTCTTTTCATTTTTACTTTAGTAAGCATAGAAACAACAAATAAATAAAAGGTGAAAAGTAGGTGAATGCTAAGCGAAAACCATGACATCAGTTGTGTTGCGTTGCACAAAGAACAACGAACGCTATGAGTTCAGCGAAAAACCAAACCAACTGCTGTAGGGTCAACTTAATGCCGGAAGTAGCACTTGGAATAGCATGTCGTTTGTTAGAGAGTTCAATACGCTTACACATTTTATTTTTTTTGGTTTTTTTTTTTTTGACAACCCAGTTGAATTGGTTACCATGCTAGAACAAATTATAGCAACATTGCCTAGTTAAGCAAGGATGGTTGCTTTTTCCTTTTGCTACCTTACCAAATTTTTTCTTAACAAAAAGCAATAGGAGGCGTAGTTTCCGTTAGAGTTTACATTGTAAGGCACAAAAGCAAGGAGCAATAGTAGTAGTTTCCATTCAGCCTTACTCGGTAAGGCACACAACAATAAGGTAAAAATTTTGTTAAAATAAATGGAAGTGACAACAACCGCATCATTTTTTTCTTTCTGTTTAACGTCGTAAGGTATAATGGAATTTGCTGATTTCTTTAATTTATTTTACCGTGAGTGTGATAAATTGTAAAAGCCACAAAATTGTAAATTAATTTAAGCAAAAGGTTTCCTTTTTTAATCTTGGGCTCATTTTAATTTCGAACTGCCTGTGCAGGAATCGTTTTATATGGTGGGGAATGCACAAATTACTATCCACAGAGTTATTGAATTTGTTTCTGAAAATGCATTAAGGCTCAAGATTCGTAAAGAATGTAGCATGGTACACACTTTTTTACAGAGTTATGAGAACAAGTAACCAAACATGTTTACTTTCTGCCTTACGGCGTAAGTTAGTGGGTAAGCATGTTTAAAAAGAATGTCTCATCTGATTACGAATTTTTTCTCATTGTTTTACAATTTGACTACCATCAATATATGCCCTATAGTAAAGGTAGTTAGCACCAGTCCTTTTTAGCCCAGGTTCCAACTGGGTAATTGGCATACTTTTTTATGCAAAATATGCATATTAATGTTGGGGTTTGTGTTACATGAACCTTGTGCAGTGCAATAAAATGAAACTGAAATTGAGAGGTCGTAGTTGTAAACAATTTTTTTAGCCGTAATGGTACTTATTTTATGTTTGCTTAATGGAAACAATTAAAATCAAGATATTGTGAAAAAAATTTAAAATTTTTACAACAGAATTTAAGTTAGTTAATTTATCAAAATAATAAATTCAAACATTTTTGGGTATTTTTTCTTTAAGTCAGAAAAATTAAAAAGCAAGAACCACATTTTAATCTCTTGACTAAAAAGCTAGAAAATTTCTTTTAAATATTTTACCAAAGTTTTATAATTTTTGGAGAACATCTTTGATGGCATTTTCTAGTAATTATGGTCCACTTTTCGTTTGTGGATAACCTTTTACATATATTAAAGCAAATTTCACTTGTGCTATAACACTTGGAGTATCGTGACTTACATCCCTTCACCATATTGCTTAGCAAAAAAAAAAATAGACAACATCAAAGTAATGTGATGTTGGCTTAAGCAACTTAAATTTTTATTGCACAAAAGGTCCATTGGACTCTCTATTTTTAGTTTTTTATTTAATTTCAGTATTTATTTCGTTGCTAATAAAAACCCAACTACAATAGCAATGAAGATAAGCGCTGTTGAAATAACAATTTGCTATAAAAGCAAAGCGTCTTGATGCCACCAACGCTTTCACAACTTTTGAAGGTTTTAGTTTTTTTTCTCCTTCAAATCGCAGGAATAATAACTGATTTATTGTCTTAATTATTTTGTTTTATGTTTCCTCTTAATGCAATGCAATTAGTGAAATTTAAAATTGTTAAGATAATGATTATTTAATAGAAATGCTACCGCGCTACCTAATTTCGTCTACCTGTGAATTGACCTACTCTGCGCGTTTAGTGCTGCAAATGAGCTTAAATTTTTGAGCTGCCATTGATATGCAGCGCATTAAGAGTATATGGCCATTAGTGTGTTCGCATGAAGATTATCTCTGAAAAACGCACCAATCCCAAATCAATGTTAAGCCCTGGCAGTGATAATTAATAAAACTGAAAAACCCTCATATTTAAGCGTGAGACTAAGTTTGGTTGGTTGGTTGATTTTGTGCTGCCTATGCATTTAAAAGTAATTTTTCATTGCATAGCAATGAATGAATGGTTGATTTTGACCCCGTTGCTTGATAACATAGAACTTTTTTTGTTAAAAGAATTTTGAACAGTAAACTTAATTAAAAATTTAACTGAAAATCATAGATTTAAGCACAACTCAGGGGCATATGTGTTGCATTCGATTAAATTGCTTATGGCTTAGCAGTAGTTTACATCTTAAGTCGCAAGTCAAGGTCAATTATGAGTTATACATTCATTAGTAGGTTAACGTTTCGACTTGAACGCTGTTGACGGACAATGAGTCGCTGTCTTGACTTGTATTTGATTTATTACTCATATCAATAGATGTTGTATGTAAATATAAAAAAAAAATTTTTTTTTAAATATCACAAAGGCTATTTTAGCATTATTTTAAGGAGTCTAACATTAGAAAGTATTCATAGAATTTGTAAATGTGCTTTTGAAGAGGTAATAAAAATAATTGAAAGAGAGTTTGTTCTTTGAACTTTCAAGCCAAATACAAAGTGTAGAAATCAGAAAAAAAAGCAGCAACAACAACAATAACATAGAAGTCAAGAAGCAGCATGCAGAATGAAAAATCAAGCCACAATTCATAAACTTACTACTAAAATAAGGATATGTAACTTTAAAAAATAAACAAAATAAGTATGCAATAACCTTTCTTAGCACAAATATGTTATTTTGAAGAAAAAAATTATAAAAATCGGTTCAGTCAATATTGCGCTAAAGCGTTACAAACAATTTTTTAACAAGCAATTTTAAATAAAAAGTTTTGATACATAAACCTAAAATAGCCAAAATAAAAAAAGTCAACTGCTAAAAAATCAAAATAGCAAAATTTTGATATCATTCAACCATAAACGCTTATGATTAAGCGCTAAAGCCAAATATTTAAATTGAAGAGAGACACATATGATTTGGTTTCAAAAGGAAACAACATTGATTTAAAATGATTTCATATTTGATTTAAGTTGAAAAAATGTTAAAAGTAAAATTAAATAAAAAGTTGTTTCAAATACTTTGCAACTTTTGAAAGAAAATTTAAAGTTTTTTACGATTGAATTAAAGTTCAAAAATGAGATTTCAATACTTCTCAAATTCAGTAGTTTGTCTTAAAAATAAAGTGAAAAAATATTATTCTTACTAGTTTCAACTTGAAAATATGCAGCTTTGAATCAAAAATAATATTTTCAGTGTCCATTTTGCCTCTTTATACCTGATATAACCTTGGCTAACATTTTTCGGCTCTTTAAGCTAAAATAACTAATTTGAGGAAGGTGGTTGAAGCCCTTACCTTTCTGACTATAGTTATCACTTTTACATATATATTTTCATTGTAAAATGTAGTTTGCGCCGGTTACTATCTAACTGCATTGATTAGTTTATAAATTTACAAGAATATCGGTCTTTGTTAATGATATTAAATTCAATTAAAAATATCTTTTAATTGTGAAAAATGTATTTCATTCGCTTTTACTTAAATGTTGCTAGAGTTTCAAAAGAGAAAAAAACTCAATTGACACGGTTTATTTTATTAACTTAACTATTTATGTAAAAAAAATTTTAGTTATAAAAATAATATACAAACATAAAGAATTCCTCACACTACACTAGCCAAGTTTTTTTTTATTTTTTCAAAATTTTTTTTTTTGTTCTCAATAAACTGTCATTTACAAATAATTAGTGTTGCCATTGTTCGCTTCGCACTATGGATGTTTTTTTTTGCAAATATCTACAACACTTTACTGACAACAAACAAAAGAACGATTGTGCTCAGAGCAAAACAAAAGCATTAAGCTTTACATTTTAAATGCTTCCTACTCTAGACATAATATGTCCAGCAATTTTTGGTTTTATTTTTAATTGAACTGAAATTTATATTCAATCTAATTATGATATCAATTAACAGCAAATTGTCAATCAGCAAATTGTGGCAAAAATTGACTTTTCCATTCATTAAATGAACAGAGTACAACTTTGCCATCAAAATGTACAATATATAATAATGCTGATAATGATATTGGCAAGGTCATTCAATTGTTATTGAAAATCGAAGTTTAATTTTAACTCAGAAAAAAAAAATTCAATTATAATAAATCATAATTTAAAAATTGCATATTAAGCGCTCGAAACGCAAAGTAAAATAATAACATTTATTATATAATTACAACAAAAGAAAAGAAGAAAAAAAATCCTCAACGTCAATGTCAATTCCATATATTTCATTATAATAATTGCTTGTACGAGTATGTACATAATTATTTGTTCATTTAAATTTGGTCCAGAAAAAGAAAAAATAACAAAAAATTCAAAATACATGAAACCACAGCAAACACTCAATAAAAAACTCATAATGAAAAAAAAAATGCTTGAGAAACTTAACAAAGAAAATTCAAAATTTTTCACTTTTTTAATTATTTTACATGATTTTAAAATAAATAAAAAATCTGAAAAATTCTGCAAAAGTCATTTCTTTCTAAGGAACAAATGCTCAAAATATGATGTCCTTCATGCATTTGAGCAACTTTTACTATTGAAAGCAAATTTTAATTTTTTGCTTTTAAATAAGTTTCACTATCGAGCGTTACCTGTACGAAATTCAAACGCAACAACAGCACATTGTTTACTGCCATTATATTGACAAGTACCGATATTCGGCAATACAGCAACATCAACAGTTGCTATAGCGGCATAACAACAACAGTAACATTGGCAAGACAGCACTGAAATTATGTGTAACATTTTCCGAAATGAAAAAAAAAACACAAAAATCCCAAATAAAAAACCGCATCATTTTGGCTTTTGTTCGTTGCTAATTTCCGCTATATTTTTTGCTTTGCGTTTTGCCTTTGACAGCAAATCTATTCGTCGCAGGCTTAACTAATTTATAAGTTTATTGTTTGTTTAATAGCTTGTTGTATTGTGTGCTGCTATTGTTGCTGCAAATGTTGCATGCATTGGAGTCAAGCTGCCAAGTCAAATGGCCATAACAAAATGCATTTAGGTTGTGTTTCTTAAACAAATATTGACTCTTTTTGTTGTTACGGGTTAACAATGTGTTACAAAAAGTTTAACAATGGCAATAACGGTGGATGGGATTATTGAATTAATTTTATGCAAGTTGGCTAAGACGATTTTGCTTTTATCATTGAAGTGCAAGTACACAAAAGAATTTTGAATTTTCTTAAAACACACTGAGAAAATATTTTCAATAACTGACTGTAAAACTTTAGCTGCAAGAATATAAAGGATCTACAGAAATGAAACTGAGTACATTGTATTTGGTCTATAATGGACCGAAAATTGAGAGCAGAGTAAGTACGTAAAGTTTGAGGGTCAAGGAATTGTTCATATACCTATGAGCGAATCGAAATAATCACCGCACTGTTTTGTGTTCAGCTCGAACTGTTGGCTGCTAAAAGTGTTCGAAAAATGGTATTTGCTGATTACACGAAAATTATGCGCCAAATAAAAATTTTTCAAAATTCTGATATAGAAAAAGAGGAAAAAAAAAATCATTGATTTCTTGCCTTAAATATGTCAATCTTCTTCTGCAATAATTTCGCTTGAATGCACAAGAGGAACATGAATACGGTTTTCAGCTTAGGCCACTAGTGAAAGCAGTTTATTGAAATATCTTGTTTCAATAAGTAAAGACCTTAGTATATTAGATGTCAACTATAGAACTGCATTGCAATCAAAAACAAATTAAACATTGTGTAAAAGTAACTGCTTTGTTTATTGTGGAGCTTGATTCACAAGTCTTAATCAGATTGTTCATGCATTTAAACATCTGTTGATACAAGACAATAAGTATTTGACTTATAAGGTGGTTCAAATAAATTAAAACATTAAGAACTTATTGCATTATAATACTTCCAAAATTTGTTGCATTTGCTCAACACTTAGAGGTGGTTAAGAGAGATTATTTCAATTTTGGTTCTAAAACACAAACAAAAAATTTCAGTAATGAAATCTCTTGGTGTGGGGTAAAACGAACACCAATTCATATTAAGCAATTTAAAAGCAATAAAAAAACAATACCTTGATCGAATAAACCTTTGTTTTTAAATTTATTGCCCTTTAAAAATAGGTGGCTTAAAACATTTTTTTTTTTTTTAATCGAAACACATTAAATTTTTATTTGCTCTGGTTTGCTAATTTGGAAGCCGGTGCATTACGTCAGGTACTTTTTTAAATTTTTTGTATTTTTGTGTCGCTATATTAAGGTAGTAGAATCGAAGGAATGATTTTTGAATCACCTTTCAATTTTTTTCTTGGGTACATGATTTTTTAGCATAACGCAATTTTTGAGGAAATGACCTCTGAAAAGATATGTGAGTTTTTTGCGCAGTCCTCTTGAGCACTCGATATTACCTTAAAAGAACAAATTTAATTATTTCAGGTATTGACTGTTTTATTTACTGTTCATAGTAATTCACAAAATTTACACAAAACTGTTTACACACTTTACTTGCTCTTTGCACAAGACTATTTCTTACTAAAGAAGTAATGTTTAGCTAGTCTTGTGATCTTCGTGGGTCAGACTTTCATATTCAATTATATCCAATCTTCTTCAATCTTCTGACAAAATCTGGCTGGATTGATTTAATCCAGCGATAGGCAAAATAAGAAAAATTAGCCAATTTTAGCTCTTTACAGCCAACACCTCGTTTTCTTTAAGAAAAATAACCAAATTAACAAACACTTGCAGACGCCACTGCTGCGCAAAGGTTTTTTTGCTGTGGTTTTTTCTATACCCGCTATACACGGGAATTGTGTTATTGTTAGAGAGAACAAGTAAACAAGAATACAAGTTAACGTGATTCAAAAAGAAGAAGAAAAGAATCACGTTAAGCGAACATCAGCGCTTTCAACAACAGCTTTATAAAATACCAAGCGCAGCGTCAGCAACTCATGCAACACAAAAAGCGGTCATCGCTTCTTATCGTAGTAATAAATGTTTGCGTAATGCGATACCTTAGTCAGCAAATATGCTGACTTGAGCATTGGAAACTTCTTTTTATAAAATTTGGCAGCAGTTGATTCAGGAGAGTAAATCTAAACAGTTCACTTTATTTTAACTAGTATTAATTCAATAAATGTAAATTAAAAATACAAGTACATTAATCATTATCTTTTTATTGGAAAATACATTTAAATAATTTACACACATTGAGGACAATTTCTCTCGTTTCGTTTGATCAGTGTACTTTTATTTCTACACACATGTTGTTCTTGCTTGATTCATGGGATTGGCTTTTGGTTTATTGCAGAATTTCGTTTTCGCTATCGATATGGTTGGGTTTTCTTCTGTTTTTGTTATTTTCGTTTTTATTTCTATTGTTGTAAGTAGCTCCTGCTTCCAAAATTTTGCCCATCTATGCTCTAATCTACACTCTGCTACTGAGCAATTTTTCGATTTTTTTACTATTGTGTATCTAAACTATTTATATTTTACAGAAGTTGCGTGTATTTTCGTAACAATATGCTTACAAAATCTAAAAAAATTTTTTGATGTGCCACTTTTTTCGATAGAAATCACATTTGCTGGGCTTAAGATTTTTTAAAAACATGAAAGTTCCTTTAAGCATCACTAAAACTAAATCAGTAATTTGAGCGCCAAGAGACTTCGAGCCAGGAGAAAAATATGTCGTTCCCCGTTCCTCCCGACGACACTGCTCTTCTGTAAACAATTACTATTTGTGATATATATAAAGCCATAAGTGATCTAATTTTTTTAACACATGATTGCAAACTTTTTTTGTTTTTTGTTTTATAAAATCAAATAAAATTTTTGTTTTGAAATTTACGCATCGTGTTAGCACCGACACAATTTTGCTTAAGAGTTAAAGTAGATAAATATGATTTTTATTGATTTGATCGAAATTTAATGTAAAGCCCCAAAAACTATAACATTCATATGAATTACCAAAATCGAGGGATTGTTCAATAGAGGCGTGGGCAGCTATTTACTACTGCGTTAAAAGCAGAGTATTGTTGGCAAAAAAAAGTCAGACATTCTTAGACAAATGATTTAACAATTTTGGGCTATATACTTTATGTAGTATAAGAAATCAAGCAAAAATATTAAGATATAAGAGAAAAATATGAAGAAAAAGAAAAAATAATGGTTTTTTTTTTATGAACAAGAAAATAAACAAAGCGTCAAAAACTTGATGTAGGTCAAATTTGTTTCCACAACATTTACATTGAGAGACTTGTTTGCTTCGTATGCGTATTTTCAAAAGACCACTTAAGTTATTTTGGAGCTTAAGACCGGAATATAGGTGGGAGGAAGTTAACATTGAAGGGCAATGCAAGATATATAGATATAGTACTTTTGTGTATTTAATAGAGTAAAAATTTACTTATGTGATTGACGACTGATCTTGATAAATGATCAAATGTGAATCAAAATGTGTTGATAAATCATTTAACCAAAATTTAATTTGGACTTTTGTTAGGAATCATTAGGGACTTCGCTATATATTGAAAATAATGAGCTTATGTGCTTAGCTATTATTTTTTTTTGTGAAAATGTCTACCAACTGTGATATGAACTAAAGCGAAAAGTTTTTTTTTTCTTAAATTTATTGTTCTTGATTCTTTTTAGCATTGGCAACAAAATTAATTACGCTAACGGCATTTTAAGCTTAGTTTAGTCATTTTGAAAACCACCACCACAACAACAATATCTAACAACTTATTTAATCAATATGCTGGAAAAGTAAAAAAGAAATCTTAGATATGAACAAAAAAAAAACACAAAGCCATAACCAGCTTAGAGATCAACTCTGATCGCAAGAACTGAGAGAACCTGAAATACAACTTATCCATATTGAGTGCTAATAAGTTCAGAGATAGGCCCGTTTAGCTGCGTGGTATCGTGTGTTGGTGATCGTTCAGTCATTTTTATTGTTACTTTTTTCAGCATTTCTATTTGAACTTTTATTTTTGTATGCTATTGCAATATACAGTGTTTGAAACATTAGATAAATGGGGATAAAAATTTTCTTCCACTGGCAAAAGTATCAGCCGTTAAAAATTAGTTGTATATTTCAACGCTCAAGACTTCGAAAAAAAGCCAATTTTCAAATCAGTAACCTATTTTTTAGAAAGTGGTCAAACAGTTTTTCTTAGTTATTAGATTAGAACAAAATCCGTATCCAGTTAGAAGACTTTTTTGCCGCTAACCTTACGTAACAGAGGACTGACGCTTGTGGGCTAAAGAGTTTGAGAAAATATTGTAGTTTCAAACAATAAATTTCAACATACACTGTAGCGTAGTGCGATGGCGTTGCTTTATAAGTCAGCAACTATAAGAAACTGTTACCAGGGGAAACAAGTTTATATTTAAGATATGCACTATCATTTTGCACTTAATTAAAAAATAAAAAGCTTCAATGTTCTTAAATATAGCACATTATTTTTCAAATCGATTATGTAGTCAAAGTTCAATTTTAAAAGACTCATATTTTTTTTTGTTTCGATCAAACTGCACATTTTTCAAACATTAAGACCTTCTTAGATGATGACTACGTGGCTTTTATATGAGCAAAGAAATACAAATGATACAAATAATTTATGATAATTCATTTAAATATCTTTCAGGGGACTGAAAATCAATTCGATTTTGTTCAAAAATCTTGTTATTGCGAAATGAACTTAAATTTAAATGATAAATTAAAAAAAAAAAATAGCTGTCAGATCTTATATGAGTATAATAAAGGACTAGACATCAGGGAACTGACGATTTTATACAAAAATTGTACCATCAGGAATCAAAAAGTTAAAATATTAGTTTTCATATAAGCACACAAATATAAATTGCTAAAAATAGCTTACAAAAGCAACAATTCATTGAGATATCATTCAGGGGACTGATGATTATTTGAATTTTGTCTATAAGTTGTGTTTCTACGAAATAAAATCAATTGCAAACATATTATGAATTCAAAAATGAGCAGGGGATCTGAGAGAACTGACGATTACATGTATAATTTGCACAAATCCAAAACTAGGGTAAATGCACATTTTTAACTCGACCTAAAGCTATTTAATTTCATAGCAGTGACCAAAAACAGAAGACTGACAATGAATTCAAATTTGTTTCATAAATATATTATTGCGAAATTAATTTAATTTTATATGATAAATAAAAAAAAAATAGCTCAGAGATCTTATTTGAGCATAAAAAGAGACAGACATCAGGGAACTGACAATTTTATACACAAATTGTACTTTTACAAAAAAAAATTAAAACATTAGTTTTCATATGAGTAAACAAGTACAAATAGTATTATAAAAATAGTTTACGAAATGAAAAATTCATTGAAATATCTTTGAGGGGACTGACGATCATTTGAATTTTGTTTAAAAATGGTGTACACCTTCATATTTGTTATAAATTGAAAAAAATATGTAAAGCTGTGAGATCTTAAGTGAGTATGAGCTGGGGATGGACATCAGAATACGGACGATTCTATGTATTCATTGCAATAATGTCGGACTTACTTAAATCCACATTTCTTATCGGACTTAAAGCTTTTGGATTTCATACCACTGAACAAAATCAGATTGTCGATTATGTAAGCGATTTGTGAATTTTTAGGTTTCATAGAAATGACGGTTTTTGAATAAATTTTACCTTAACAAAAATAAAAAGTTTTCATATGAACAAACAATTACTAATACAGCAAATAATTAACTAACATATAGAAAAAATTACAGAAAACGGTGGCTAGTCGACTGACGATAGTTTTGACTCAAAGATTCTGTTTTCGACTTCAACCAGCACAATAGCAATGGCAAACGGCTACCGATTAGTTTATGTCTTAAAAGCAAATTTCACTCTCAAAAAGAGACATTTGCGTTGAGTTTTGAAATCTATGAATTTTGATAAAAATTTCAAGCAAACTCTAGAAATATGTAAAACCATTTTACACATTTTGTTTAAATTATATACAAAAAACTCCTTTTACGAAGGTTTGTTTTTTGTTTTGTTTTTTTTTTCTAAATTTTTCGTCATTTTAAAGTGCTAAAAATAAATTTGCATTTATACGTACGAATTAAAGTGGATTTCTCTAAATTATTCTAAAAAAAAAAACCAAACCTTGAATGCATTTAGGACAAAATGTTTCAATATTTGTTGAAGTTTATCAGCATAAAATTATATTTTTGAAGACATGTCTACATTTTAGCACCGTCATCAAGCACTTTGATTCTCAAAACGCCAACTCAAATAAATTTATTATTGTGTTAAAAATTACTGCCTGCTAGAATTTGTTCCAAATTCCTAAATAAAAGAAAATTTTCTTTGCATTCTACCTATTTAAAATTCAAATTGATAACAATTTTCTTTAATCTGCATTCTTTGAATTATAGTCGCACAATTATCTAGATAATTCATACTTAATATCGCTTCAAATGAATTCAAATAGAGTCACCGTCAGTAGTTTTCCTCATTTTTCTTCGTTTTCTTATAAGAAGTGTAATTCCGCTTACGTTTACTTAAATGGTGTCACGAGTTAACTTCTGTCACGAAACTAATGTGCGGAACTAACAGACAGCGCGCAAGTGTCCCATGATAATTATGATGCCTTGCTGAATTTCTCCAAGTAACCAACCACCACCACCACCACCACCTTCAATTAGCACTGCAATAACAAACGGAGATGCTAATTTCAAATGTGCCACTAACCCCAAAAAGCGACAATTGTGCGACCGAACAAAGGTAAAAGATTTTCACGAAAAATTAGAATATTCGAAAGAAAAAAAAAGTTTGCTAAAAACTACAATGCATAAACAGCGACGAGCGAAAAGTGTTAGATAGAAATTTTTTACCAAGCGCAGCAAATTTATTTAAAATTTAATTGACACACAAATTTGCGCATGCGCATTTGGTTAAAACGAAAGAAAAATGTAAATACCACCGGTTGGCTGCACAGTTAAATCATATTATTCTTCCAAAATAAAAAAGAAAAACTATAAAAAATGCTCAAGATATTACGGAAAAATTCAAGAGGAAAAACTAGTAAATCTAGCGATATGATAACTCATGCAAACTGTTACAGTTACTGCTATCACACGCAGCATGGCAGCATGTTATAACCAATTATGGTAACACATAAACCGTTTGAAGAGACAGCGCTTCCGCTTGCATAGCGAGTTACATTAAATATCTTTTGATACATAAATTCATTCATTTTGTTTTTTTGTGGTGGAGATGGTGGGAAATGCATTGCATTGACCATGCAATTTACTAACCAAAATCTATTGTCATAATCTTCAGGATGTGTCAATTCACTTAAATCCACACCTCTTTTTCAGGCCTCCATCTACCCTGGGAGTGCGTTAGCATTGCTTCGGGGTAGTGCCTATGATTTGTTCTCAAATCATATACCTGCGTCCAGGTCCCACTTCTTTTTCCTGAGAACGATCTCAGTAAAACCGGCAACTGCATTCCAGTTTTCTTCGCTTTTCAGCATCCTTTCAATCGCGTTGCCAGCGAAGCACTGGTCGACTGATTCCTGTAAGGATGCGCGTTCGTTGTCCCATCAACTGCAGTTGAAAAAGGTATGCTCTGCATCATTTTCATCTGCTGCTCCATATATACAGAAATGGTGTTTTACTTTGCCCATACGGTGTAGATACTTTTGAATGCATCCATGGCCCGTTAAAAACTGAGTGAGATAATAATTTACCATGCCAAGGTCTCTTTCGAACCATCTTCTTATGCAAGGGATCAGTGTTTTTTGTACAACTGCCGCTGACTTCCGAGCGATATCTGCGCTGCCATTTAGATAGGGTTTTTTGCCTCCCAGATCATTTTGAATACGCTGGCTAATAGGTCAATGGGGATAACACCGCTTATTATTAGCACAGCCGTTTCGGAGACTGTGCGGTACATACATGCAACTCTGAGCAGAGAGTTGCGTCTTTTGCCGACATTTCACCTCTAGCGTTCCTGCCCATATCTCGCTGCTATAGAGCAGTATCGAGTTTGTTGTCACCATTAGAAGTTTCCGTTTACTCTTGGCTTGGTCCGCCGTACAGTTTTTATAGAAACATTTTTATTTGCTACATTGTATTGATAGCATTGTTGAAAAATCAGATATGTGATGAAAATCTTCAAGAAAATTTTTATTAAAATTTATTCAAAAAAACTTGGATTTAGTTATAGGACGGATTTGCCAACTAAAATACATAAAATATCAACAACAAATTATTTATAAAAATTCTGAGTTATATGGCTATAAAACTAAGAAAAAATAAATAATTTCCAAAACACTTTACCTAACTTATTTTAACAGCAATTTTATTTATTTCTTACTTTCAGTTAACATTCTGACATAGGTCCGTGAGCTGCAGACATCAAAGCCAAATTGCGGATAATTGAAAAGGTTAGTGATTCTATTAAAAGATAAATCATTTTTGATCCATAGTACACAAGGAAAAAAACGATGTGAATGTGGGCAATAAAATGATTACTGATTTAAGTTATGTCTACAAGTAAAAGTGTTTACGATACTGAAAAGTGTAGCCGTTGCCTTTTAGCCATTGGCAAACAATGACAATGCATAAAAGTTTATTGTTTTTTTGTTAATTTTATTTTTAGCTCTTTTTTTTATAATTAGATATGAAAGTAGCTTGAAGTATGTAGTTGATATTGTTTTTGTTTATACTTGGCGTTGTTTTTTGTACTCTTGGCTCATTAAAGATTAAATACCAATGATTAAGCAATATAAGGAAATACATTTATGGTATTGGTAAAAAAAAAATTCCATGACTGCATTTCAAGTATTCTTAAGATTTTTTTTTATGAATACAAAAAATTCACTTTCGAAAATTGAATTTCAATATTATTCCAAGCGGGAAATAATAAAGCAATATGCAATAGCCAAAAATAGATATTAAGTAAAAAATATTGTTGTTGTTTTTTATCGGATAATTTATTGATGTTAAATGATTGGCTGTTATTTAAGTTTTTTATCTGATTCTTATCTTAAATGAAATTTAAATTCAGAGATGTGTTATTCTCCAGATTTTGTACGCTTAAGTTTCTATTGCTAAAATTTTTTTAATGCCAGTGGCGTTGTCGTGCGTTAACAATAAATGAGTCTGATGAATAAGAAAATCGTTCAGGCAGAACAATTTTTTCCAATATTTTTCTAATTATAATGACGCATAAAATTCTTTTAAGAATCTAAGAAAATGTAACGCTCATATGTAAGGCCCAATAAAAAAGCACAAACTTTTTTCAAAAATAATGCTGAACTATAAAATTATTTCAAGTGAAGCGTTACTTAGTAGAATTTTTTTTTTTTGTAAATAAAGTTTGTCAAATATAAAGGCATCATCACAAATCAAGCCGACAAAAAGTAATTTCCTTTTTTTAGTAAAAATTAATATAATGAATTATATATTCTCTATTTTAGTTCAATACTTTATGTCATCATTCTGGCAGTAGCATGATGCCCATGCTCATTAAACTACTAACCATTGTTGGCGAAATTACTGTTCCTGGTCATTTTTGAAGTAAGGGTTTTGCCATCCATAAAATATTATAGAGATTGAAACAAATAATTATGCGAAGATGGCAGATCTGGAAAATATGGTGGGTGAAGAGGCTGTAAAAGCTTTTGACGGGTTACAAAACTTGTATGAGATGTCGCATTGCCTTGGTGGATACCCTTTTCTTTTCTATTGATCAATTTTGGCCTCTTCTGTTTGAGTGATTTATTAAAGTTATTCCAATTGATAACATAACACTTTAGCACTGATAGTGGCATTGTCCTGTAGAAACTCAAAACAAACGAACCCCTTAACCCCTTGACGTATCAATTAGCGCAACGAAGTTCGCTTCCAACTGCTCGCACACAACTTTACATTATTAGCTGAAAATAACGGGAAAATTTCAATTCTCTTTTCATCAAATGTACACTTCTACACACCACGAGTCAGACTCGTGATAATCATGTTAGGCACAAAAATTGTACCACGAGTCAGACTCGTGTAAATACGTCAAGGGGTTAAGCCCCTACCAAATAGACAGCTTCACATTTTTTGATGAATAAAATTGATAATTTTCTTGACCTTTGAAAAAAAAATCACTGACGTCAATGTGACGATATAAATTTTTTCTATAAGGACATGTGGCATCCATGTGTTGAGTCTTGAAATAATTAATTTTTTCTGCTTTAACAGCACTTTAACCTTTTCGACAATTAAAGAGCAAAACATAGCTAACATGCTGCTTTTGAATTTCCACATTTGATAGGGCACTGAACAATTTATTTTATAATAATATTGATAAAATAGCAATACCTATCTTTTATCGAAAATATATATTTTGTTCCACAAATAAATTATCTTTCGCGTTGTCACAAGAAATGAGAGATATCCTTTTTTTGCGCTGGTGTCATCAATGCAAGCACATTCTCTAAGGATTCAATTTTCAGCAAACGCAAATGAAGGTTGTACTGGTTTTCACAATTAATATGCCAAATAGTTGATATATGGCAGCGAATATTAAAAGATTTATAGGTTTGTTCCATTTGGATTTTAATAAGCACCAGCAGCACAAATGGATCCAAGTAAAATAACAAGGCGACAAAAATCCGCATAACAGCCGTCATAAATTAAATAGGGCTAAGATGAAAAGGATGATTGTCTTGTTTAAGACGTTAGTAACTCATTTTAAAGATTATTACATGACTAATTGTAATCATCATTAATTCCTAAAAAAATATGTTACTAGTTATCCATGCAGTTTCTTTCGTGCGGCAGTAACTATATAAAAAGTAAGATCCTATAGCAGCTTTAAATGAGGCCGATTTCTATTTCAATAATTTTTTCCTGCAAACGTTTCCACACATGAAAATATCGACATTATAACTCCTTAATTTTTATTGCTGCAACATTTTTTTTCCATCTAACATTAATTCGACACTACAAAAAAAATTAAATATCTATGAAATGCCATACTCTTCAAGTGACCTTCAGCAGCTAACACACTTGTCAGCTTAATATTTTGTAGAATCTTTTTTTTTTTTTTGTAACACTTCACACTTGGTTCAACGACCAAAACAAAAAACTTGCGGTCAAAGAACAATACCGAATTGACATTAAATATCAAGAGCAATAAATACGAGCATTTTGATAACGGTAATTCTATAGCTAAACAATATCATTCCAAAGGGCTTAAAAGCTCAAAGTTGTTGAAAAGTTTTAATTGCATTTTAAATTCTTTTATTTGGTTTGAAGAATAGTTTCATTGTCTTCATAAATTTATGCGCACAAATTTTGAAATTTTAGAAATAAAAAGATTTACATTTGATTGTGAAATAATTTCACCACATGTTGAATCTTTTAAGCTTTGCTGGTGCGCTCTTAGACAAAAGTACCTTATTAAGACGTTACTTTGTTGTTTTTATAGCTTACAGCTTAAGTTGTAGACATGTTTATGTCTTGACGTCAGCTGACTAATCAGCTGCTTTTGCTAATATATTGATATTAAATTTATAGATTATATCTGTCTAGTTATTAAAAAGATAACTTTTTCACATAAGAGTTGCCAACTTGTAGGGTTATGCATAAAATTTTAAGTTTAAAGATTTGTATATATGACATACTAACTGCTGATAAATTCAAGTAAATATTAACACTCATAATGTCACTGATGTATTGCAGAGATTTATTTTTACTGCAATAATAACCAAACAGTGATTTTCGCCACAGTCTTTTATTACCAGAAAGCATAATATGACTTTATCAACAAAATATAATTATCATACCAGACAGCTTAAGTTACGACACAGTTGATGTTCACAATTTTTAAAAAAAATATTGCGATATTTTTGAAAGAAATGAAAATTTTCTATTTCATGGGGTACACAAGTACGAGCACAATTCTTTCGCATCTTCATAACAAATTTGGAATTTTAGCAGCGTAATATTTTCATGCAATCGCTCGTGAAAAATGACCATGTTTATTGGATTTGCGGAAATTAAAAACGTCTTAAAGCACGTGCGAGTCTACAAGCATATGACAAAGTCAAATTTTAAGGCCCAAAGTGCTGTATGATTGGACAAAATATAAATTATTGGAAACAAATTATTTATTGCAGTTCCCAGAAAAGTCACGAACGCACTGCTACATAGCTGAAGGTGTGCTTTGAACATGTAAAAACTTTTCCGGGAACACAAAAATATCATTCATTCCATCCTAACAATGTCTCTGTTCCTGTTAATATTTTCATCAGCACAAGGCTTAGACTTGTTTCAGAAAAAGTAAAAGAAATACAGAAGCTGAAGAAGAAAACGTTAAGTTTTAGAAAAATAACAACGCATTTGCAAAAAGTTCATAAAAATTTTTTAATTGCAATTATTCCAAAAAAAATTTTTTTTAATATCAAAGCTTTTTTTTTTGGTAAAGATCAGAAAAAACTTTACTGGAATCACTTTTTATAAGTCCTAATTTAAAAATGAGATCCAAGACCTGAATTTAAAACCAAAATGTTTGTAGAAAAATCTTTTTCCCTTTCCCTTTTTTTCCAAAATTCATGTTTTTAAATTGGCTTTCATTATGAGGGGTGCGCCATTGAATTTTAAGACATGACGGTTTTTTGAAACACCCTAATATGTATGTATATCAAATTTTTCATAGTATTTAATATTATTCAAATTTTATCGTTTTATTCAATATTTTCGCTACTTTTTCATATAATTCGAAAATGTTCAACTAATGACGATACTTTTCAGTGTTTTACGACTTTCAACCACATTTTCGATACTCTTTAAAACTTCAATTACTTCGATAAACTTCATTTTAATACTTTTTGAAACTGCTCGATACTTTTCCATGCAAAATCGAAACTTCGCACTTACCGGATTATTTTTTTTCTTAATTGTCGACAACTCTGTGCTTCATTTTTCTAAAAAAAGAAAAAAAAATCAGTCATAAATTCAAGTGAAAAATAGAATTTTAGCTTTGAAATGTCCAAATGATCTCACTATAGAACAAGCGTTTAATTATGTATGACACTATAGCTATAAAATCGAACTTGTTATTCATAGCTACCATTTAGTAATTTCATTTGATCGCTATTTTTAATGCATCTTATGACACTTTAACATAGCAGCGGCAAATTGTTTTTCTTGAATAGCTCCAAATGAAGCATGAAAGCATTGAAAAACACTCAAAAGCGAAGAAACGAACAATTGAAGGACAATAATAAAACTGAAATTGCAAACCAAGAAGAGTAGCAGATATATTGTCTGAATGTCAAATGCAATAAATTGTCGTAGATACAATTGAAACTTTTTTGCATTTGTTACTTAAGTTACCATGACATTGAAAATGTTGCTCATTAAAGCGACATTTTGGCTGTCAACTTACACTTCAAATGTCAACAATTAATGAGCCGAGTTTTAATTGTTATTACTCAAGAAATAGCAAAATTAAGTGAAACGACATATTTTTTATGGCATTATGTTTGAAATTATTTTTGACAAAACTGAAATAAAACCCAAGGTTGCAAGCCACATAGAAAATGAAAAATCAGCAGCGACAACAACTACTTGCTATATAGGTCAAGTTAAATTTAGTTTTGCATTAATAGTTTCTGAGTTCTTTTTTTTCTTAAGAATAAAACAGCCTTCCATTATCTATGCACATTTTGAAGTTTCAGGAAGTATTGCATTTTAGTAATATCAGATTTTAGCATAAGTTTTTAATGTCGCCATTAACATAAACGTAATTAATAATTTACATTTATGAGCGACAATTTTAAAGATAATTTCTTGTAACGCCCGCCATCTTTTTGTGTAATAAATTAATCCAACGCATTTTTTTTTTACTCCCTGCATCCGCTTGTTGTTTGCTTAACATCCTCCATATCTGCTGAGTTTTTCGTGTTTTTGTTTTTCTTTTGTATTCGAGCTTTTGTTTTTGTACTTTTTTTGCTCCCTGCAACTTAAATTATTGATATGCATTTAAGTTTTAAAGGTCAACTTCCTTTCACTTATAGCCTGTTTTGAGGCAATTTATACCAAATACCCTACAATGAATTATGCGATATTAAATTTTATTTTCAATTGATTTTCTTTCATTTGAAACAAAAATTCTTTTAGGATTTTTAAAATTTCTTTAATTTTATCACTACATAATTGTGTAGTTGCATTTTCAAATGAATATATAATTGTCTATATGGCTTTCGCACAATATTCCGAAAACCCAGTTTCCAAATACTATACATTATTTAACATAACTTGAATACAGTGTACAGTGAGGGTCACATGAAATGCAAAGCTGAAGGATTACATAGTATACTGCAAGCCACAATGCGTACAAACTACGGTGTGCTCCATATATGTTCCAGGCCAATATTTCGAGCGCTTAGTAAAATAGTGATAAATGTTTAAGCTAAAAGTTATAAAGCTTCTATGGGGTCAAATATCACTGACATTGCCTTTGATCTTAAAAGCAATTTTAAAAGTCAGTTCAAGGTTAATTGTGACTTTTGAATAGACATTATCCTTAAAAAATTCAAGGCACAGAGAAAAACCTATATGTACCTATTTTTCTCCATAGAATACACCTTGAGCCTTGACCTTGAAATGACCTTTAAAATTGGTTTCAATCTCAAAGTTCAATCGATTCGAAGAAAAGTACTAAGAAATATCCATTGCAAAATTATCGAAAACTGATATTACTTGAAAAACTTGACCTCTCTATATAGCATATTTTTAAGCACTTTTTCATGCTCAAGGTCAAGAATGACCTTTACCTCCTAGAAACCTGCTAAGTTTTGTCTATTTTATTTAGTGTCTTAAGATATTGAGCTTGGGAAAATTAAAATGAGGCACCCGGTATAAAAAAGCTTAAATAAACATCTAGTTATTCGTATAATCGACAGACATAGTGCCAGTACTGGTTGGCCGCATAAACAAATACTTTTCTTAACTCGTAATTTGGCGAAGAAGTTGTGGTTGTGTCTTTAAAAATTGAATGAAGGTCAACAATAACTTCCCCAAATTTCAGCATACGAGTATATGGATGCAACATAAACAATAAAAGATCATTGTGTAACCTCTTACTACTAAAGTCGGTAGCACTAGTGACGTAGCAGCCAGAGTCAACAAAGCCAGAAGTGCCTTTACACAACTCTACAAAATATGGAAGTTAAACGCAAATTAAAACTGTTTAAATTAAACAGAAAAAATGTTATTTTTACTATTTTCAACATCAAAATTAGCTTAATTAAAAAATACCATACAACGAGCAATGTATCGAATTAGGTAGGTATAAGAGTTCAATTAAATTCTGTGTAATCAGAAATAATTCAAAGTGCTTGATACACTTGATGCAAGTGCACGAAAACGATCAAACTCAACCCAAGCAGCACAGTCCGACTTTAAGTGTATTTTGTCTGTTGGATTTAGTAAGAAATTGATTCAGTTTAAGTCGGAGCAGTCGGATTTGCCTGATTTTTAATACATTTCTGGTCTTTGAAGTATGATTACATATTCCGACTTCTTTAAGATCACGGCGTCGGAAATTTTCGATCAACTTTTATTTATTTGACTAAAATTTATTAACAAAGTAATTCTATCTTAAATTTTTATGATAATTATAAGAAATAAATGGTGAAAATATGTCAAAACTTGAATTTAAAAAGTTGTTTCTTTTAGTGCAATTTCTTCTGTTTAATTTTTGAGAAAATCGCATAAATAAGTACAAATTTACTTTGCAAAATTACTCCACAGTCGTATATGCACACTGCAGATTGCTTTAACCTACTTGAAAGCAAAATTTCATTTTAAGCTGAGAATAATTACAAATACAACAAATTAACAGACGAAGGGGCGACAAAAAGAAATATTGCAAAAAAAAAAAAACGATGTACTCGAAAACAACAAACCAACTGGCGAATGCGAACTTGCGACAAGTTTGGCTTTTGATCTGGATTTTCCGGTATTTTCACGCGTTCTTAAGTGAATCATGTGACGATATTTTTTTTTATTTTTTTTTTGCAGCTTTTAATTTCAATTTTTAGTAATTTTTGTTAATTTTAATAAACAGATTTGTTGTGTTTTCAGTTGAACTTTAATTGTATTTATTTCTTCATGCCACTTTGTTAAGTAAACGTTGAACTCTCATCCTTTTTAAAGGAAGCAACAAAATGTCAAGAAACTCTTTATTCATTTTGTACGTTTTTATTGCTGTCATTTTGGTGGTTGTTAATTTTTCTTGAAAATTAATCGCAGTTTTGTGTTGAAGTGACAGCATCACTTTCTTTAAATTAAAATTGCAAACGTTGTAGCCTATGGAATTTTGTTTACAGCTTTGAAGAGAAATCTTACAATCAGTTCGAGCCCCACTGCTTTAACTTTGGGCTGAAAATTATTTTAAAAAAATATTATGAACTTTGTTCTGAGTCGTTTTCGAAAATGTGGGGTTTTAATTCAAATTTCTTCTTCTGTATATGATCATATTCTTATTTTGACTTAAAGAGACTTATCTTTAACCATGCTTTTTTGAGTGTAACCTAAACATGCCATTTATCCTGTATTTTACAGGATTCAACTGAATTTTTAGCGTATATCCTGTGAAATGCTACTCGTGTATTTTTGTGTAAATTCAGGTAATAAACCCCTTTTTATTTCTATTGATTTTAAACTTTGCATTTCTCTTGAAAGTTAACGATCACTGTTTCGCTAACAGTTTCTTATCAGTTTGTGTTCGTTAACCCATACGTTGATAATGTGATCACAACTGTTCTACAAAAAAAATTGTAATATAAGTCATTGCCATATCAATTATTTTCCAAATTTTAAGAATTTTGTGTTTGTTTCGAAACGATGGGTGAAAATTTTTACTCATTTGGAAACTGAGAAATGCGATTACAAACAAATGCCAGCAATAGTAGAATATGTTCTTTGAATATTTAGCACGACTGCCTCTATAGAACGAGAATTCGCTTCAATGAACAAGATGTGGACAGATGAAAATCTCAGTTAAAATAAGAAACTTTGAGAGCAATTCTGGTTATTCCACTAAGATCAGTTTAAACATGTCGTGCAGTGATTTTTACTATTGGATAAAAACAAAGCAGGACATGCTGCGGAAAATCAAAGTGAAAGAAAAGTATTTTATTGAAACTCAAGGTGGAACTGAACGAATCGAAAACGCATCGGACGAGGAGTACATGGACAAAGACTCTGATTAAATGTAAGTGCCTAAATTCTTATCTATTCTGCATAAAAAAGAAAAAAAGTTGTATCCTGCAATCAAACTTGTTTTCGGAAAATTAAATCCTGTTAAATGATATTTATCTTCAATTTGTCCTGATTTTCCCTGAAAAATGTATGGCATGGTAAATGTAATGTCATACTGGTAAAATGGAAAAAGTTTCTAAAAATAAAATTGAAAGATATCAAAAACGTTGCGAAGTTTGATATTTTTTAAAAATTTGAAAATGTTGCTAGGTGGAAAGATATTGAAAAAGTCAATAAATGCAGAAAAATCGAAATATTTTCGAAAAGTTAAAGAATTCGAACAACTTTGAAGAAGTAGAGAAATATTCAAAAAAACCGAAAAAAAAACAATAAATAAATAGGAAAAGGCGTAAGATTTAAAAATTTATTTTATTTTTTAAAGTTTAACAGCACAATTTAACTTAAAAGCAATTAATGCGTAGCGGAAGAAAACTGGTGAGCAATAAAATTTTATAGTAAAAAGACAAACAAACTACCTTCAACCAATCAGCCAATCTACTTAAAGATAAAAAAGAGGATTTTTTTTTTAAACTTATGACATTCCATATAGCCAGTAAAGTTCAAGTAACGAGATATTCCCATAAAAGAGCTTTTTTTCTCAACAGTACAACAAACTCATTGCAATGTACAATAAATAAACGGCATTTACGCTGACAACAGTAACAGCAACAAGCGCAGCAAAAAATTGAAAATCATTACAACAACAACTGTAATAATATGGAACACGACCACGACCACGACAACCCATGACTCACCTTTTCTGTAAACATTTTTACAAAAATAAAATACCTAAAAAAAATTGCAATACTCTGGAGGCGCGGGTGCAGCTCCATTTCAATTTGCAATCGCCTTCGGTTAAATCTTCCATTCATTTCGGCCAATTTTTTTATTTTTTTGATATTTTTTTGCTTTGTGCCAATAAATGAAATGTAAGCGAGCGAATGGTGTATGAGTATGAGTAACTTTGCAAATACAAACATAAGCGAAATTTATGAGAAATTGCTATAGAGTGATGATGCTGAATTTGAAAATAGACAAAAAAAATTAAAGTTCTTTATAGATTAACATGAGACCTATTTCGTTTTATGAGTTTCGGTACGCAGCAAACACAATATGACAAGTTCTATCACTCCAGTCTTTATTTGGACGAATTATTTTCCTGCCAGAAAAAAAAAATAGATATTGAACAATTTTCAAAGCAACCAAATTGAATTTTTCTACATTTCAAAGACAGGTACCCCTTAAAAATGTATATGTGTATAAGCTTATACTTTCCATTAAAGAGGTCCTCGAAAAGAGTACAGGATCTATAGGATTTCTCTCTTCAAGGGGCAGATCTAAAATATATATTCAACACTATTGATGACAAATCTTGCTCAGTACTTTAATCCGTCACTGCTACTTACTTAACGCAGAGAGACCACATGATAACAACAAAGTTTAGCTACTATAGCTATATCCTTTCTTAGCTATTAAGATCGAAGCTTTTAATAAAGTAGATCAAGATTTGTAGCCAAGCTCCTTCATAATGTCTGAACTTGCAAAGGTCATGACATGCGATCCACGGCATTAGTCATCAAGTATTAGAGTAAGTACCTTTCAAAGGATATATGCAAAAGTGTCGCTAATCTAGTTCAGGTTACCATATGTTCCCATAATGCTTTTTTGAAAACGAATTTTTTCCTTCCACATTCAATTTACAGGATTAATTTTTAAGTAAAACGTTTTTTAGGACAAATTATAAAATTTTCAAATTTTTGTCTAAAATCAATAGAGCTATATGCCATAGGAACCGAAATGATTGCACAAAACTACGCCTGTTGTGACCATTGATACTATATATTTTGCAAAGCTCCGCCTTCTAGGGTTTTCCGCACTTCAGATCTTTAACCTGCGAATGGGCGCTAAGCCTTCTCTAGTAGCCGCTTCTAGGGGCACAATTCATCTATTCATTCATTCAAATCTAAGACACGCACTTCGCAGTAGTCGAGACGGAGCCTTTTAGCACCACTCTGAACCAAAAGCAAAGTATTATTAATGGTCCAGCATAATTTTATTAAAAATGTGTTGTATGTCTGAGACGCCATACTTAATAATCTAAGAACTATGCACAACAGGTCGTATGAGTGACTATTTATATAATAATTAAATGCTTTGTAACGCTTTGGTGCGTAATATACTGAACCGATTTTACTAAATTCTTTTCAGAAACAGCATGTCTGTGCTAAAAAACGTTATTGCATACTAATTTTTTTATTTTTTCAAGGTAAATATCATTTTTTTAAAGGGTTAAAGATATGCAAAACTTCACACAAAAAATTTTTATTGATTTTTCGTTGCTTATGCTGCTTCTTGAATTCTGTGCTGTTAATGCTTGTTTGTAATTAGCTTGGAAGTTCAAAGAACAAACTCTCTTTCAATTGTTTTTTTTTTGTTACTTTCGAAGAGAGATTAAAGATTGAGATGTTAAGAGAGTAATTTCATTATGAAAAAAACAACAGTTCTCTTGCCAAGAACTCATTAGTAGTGAAAACTGCATCAATATTAGGCACATTTTTCGGAGCGCAAATTCGCGCATTTACGCTATACATTTCCAACTCATTTTTGGGAAACTGGTTTTTCCTCAATTCTGACTTCAATTGACTTTATGCTGCAACGGTACCACAACTGTCAGTAAGTAAGTAACACAAAAAACTATAAGCGAAGAAAAAAAATCTGAATAACATTTATACGGCATTTTCGCACACAGACAGCGGTGCGTTATTAACTCACACAAGCACACTTAAAGACAACAAATATGAACATAAGAGCAGTGTGCACAATGCTGCCAGATTCTTATATTCTGTTTTTATTTTGCAGCTCTTTCGTATTATTTTTGTGGTATTTACTTTTACCCTTTAAGCAGTAATTTTTAATGCCAAATTTTTACATTCACGTATTTTGATTTCATGTTCGAATATTTGCTGCCGCCTTGCAGCATAAAAATCCAACTTGCAGTCTACATATGTTGCGAGTAACCATATGACATATGTGCATATCTTGCACTCGTACTGAAAATTTATGATTAAATGGACTGGAAGCGTTTTCTTTAAAGTTCATACAAAAAATCTCATAAAGATGTATGTAAGTGTCTGACGGTAGATTTTATTGCTAAATTATTTCAGGCAACATAATGTGAAGCACTAAGTTTTTAATGGCTGTAGTTAAATTTTAAAGTGCTAGATAATTGTATGTTGGTACCGAAAATCTTAGCACGTAAGAATAAGGCAAACTTTTTATGTAGGTACTGTTGTAATTTAGAGCGTACACAAGTTAAATAACCAATTAATCATTTGGAAGTTAGTCTTAATTACTTTACTAAAATTAAACTTAGTTGAAGGGTATTTGTCATTGATGAAAATCGACATGAATCACTATTTCTTCATTGTAGGATAGAATATTCTCTTCAGATTGTTTTTCCAGCGGAGGTACTTTCAGAGATTTTGACTGATTTGAGCTTATACGCCGCTTGCACGCTCAGGGCTCTTAAAAGGATTTTATAGCAAAAAATCTGATGACCTTTTTTTCGTATCACATTGTATAAGTCTGTTGCTTTTTCATAACATTGAACGTGTCAGTATCAAAGGGACACCATGGTACATTTAGTGATGTCGAGTAGTCTTTTGCTTTGTTCATCATACTCAATATGACAAAACCGAAGCGACCCCAACAATGGTTTTTTGATAACCTTTCTTTTTCATCATATAAGTGGGCTTTATAAATTTATCAAATTCAACGCCCTACAATATCCTTAAGTTCTTCTTAAAAAAGCTTTTCATTGAATGCTCAAGCTACATGGGTCCATTATTAACTCTCATCTAGATAATGATAAAAAACAGTTTGCGAAAAAAAAATAAAGAATGTTACGGTACTTTAAGACCTAGATCATTACACAACAATATTCTGTAATTTTTTTAATGAATCTCTAGAAAAATCTGCAAAAAATAACAACAACGCCCTCGAAAACCATTATACGCATCATTTACACAAAAATAAAACATCCATCAACATCTAGAACATCAATAACAAATAACTACTAATCTTTTGTAACATTTAGCACTTAAATTTTAACAAATCATCAACTATAATTTTTGCACTTCTTTACACATTCATTCACACATTGTTCCACGTATAGGCCACACTGAGCCAAAAAAAAAAAAAACCGAAAGATTACAAACAAACGATCACAAAGGCAGAACACATTTGTATCCCAAACTCTGGTGGCTAAAAAGTTCTTAATTATCTAATTAGATGATGTGCGTTATTATTAAATAGCCGTTGGTCGTTGGTTCGTACTGTGCAAGAGATCGAAGAACTGTTTACTTTAGTAACGCTGGGCTATTAGAAAAATACATTTGTAATACCTTAAAGGTCTTATAGTTCGATGAACCTAACCAAAATATCAGTAAATACCAACATATAAATTAGAAATATTATAGATTTTTTTCCAACTGTGCAAATTATAGCTATGCGTTGTAGCTGTTCTTCAAAAGATACCTCTGTATCTCATAAGAATATTTGTTGTTTTTTTTTTATTGTTAAATTTTTAATGTTGTACCTGTTGCGTTATGTTCTACTGAATTACAGTAATAACTGCAGTATTGATTAATTAAATATTGATGTTATCTCTCCGTTGGATAATGGTTTTTTTTATTATTTTCTATTTTTTTTTTTTCTAAAAAAACCTTAGGCCTCTTACCGTCTACGTACAATAGAATAAAGAAATAGGGTTGCAATTCTCAAGCTGGATTTGCATTAATGGCTTATGCAGCAAAAAAAAAGGAGAGCTGTAACGTTTTTGTCTTTAACTTCAGTAGCAATTGCAAATAGTGAGTCTGTATCGTTGAAAATGCACACTAAAGAAGTTGGTATCAATTACTTGATCTTAAATTTACGTCTTCTACGTTTGATAACATCTAAGTTTTAAGCTTAATAGCATAAAAATCTTAGATAAAATTTCAAACTCTCAGCTTTATTTATCTTTGAGCGCGGCTTTTCATGAACTCTCATAAATCTGAAAGCGTTTGATATGAATTGCATGTTAAGACAATATGGCTAAGTAAAAGCAAGTAATATGAAAACTTAGCTAAAATGGCTATGATGGCAATGGTTCAAAAAACCCAATAGAAAATATTGCTTAAAATTAAAAAAGTCAGAAGAAATCACTCAAAGGCAGTGACCTTAACGATTTTGAATTTTAGTATAGAAATTCGGACTAATCGATATAAATGGATTTTGATTTTTTTCGATCAAAATTAATCGATTACAAATTTTTTATGCCTTAAGAGTCACACTAGCCGGCATTTTGTATTTTCTTTTTATTTTATCACAACCCATACTTTTTTGATGTTTTTTTTGATAACTTTCTATTTTATCGATTAACGTATTTCGAACGCTTTTGAATGAGTGCTAAAGTTTTTTCGATATTTTTCGATAAGTGTCAACAGTTTTTTATTATTCGAGTTCTTGAATTCTTGGTGTTTTTCGATAAAGTTTGATTATTTTCGATTAGGTTCGAGTTTTTCAGAACATATAGATAGTTTTCAAGGGGTTTCGACAATTATTGAAATTTTCGAAAAGTTTCGATAGCTATTGACTTTTCGATAAATTTTGGAATTTAATGATAGTTTTTGCCATGTATCGACTTTTTCGATAATTTTCAATTATTTTGATATTTTTTTATACTCTTAAATTATATTCGATAGCATTCGAGTTTTTTGATGGTTTCCAACAATTATATATTTTTCGAAATGTATCGAACTTTATCAAAAAACATCGAAAAATGGTCAAAAAAGAATTCAAAGAGCATCGCAATAGGCCAAAATCTTATTAAAAAAAACTTATTATAATAAAATCCAACAAAAGTACCCATAACTTAAGCTCTACTTACCCCCTTTTATGTGCAAAATGCCTCTAAGCTTTGAGCGTTTATTACACTTAACACTAAACACTTAAAATATTTATTCAGCATTTGTTCTATAAAAGAAGTCTAATTTTTTGAGAGGATACTCAAGATTAGGAAAAGTGCAATTTCTTTTTTTTATATATTCAGCAATGTCTTCTCGAAAATTAACCCAAATCTAGGAATGGAACAAATGACTAGAAAAAATTGTGATTAATCGAGCATACAAATCTAATTTATAAAAAGTGTTTCTTAAGATTCCTTTTCTAAATTCAATTGAAATTGTATCTACATTCAAAGAAAAAATAGTAAAAGTCAAATTATGCTCGTAATCCACATAAGTATCGATACCAAAGCTTCAGCAATAGTATTTAATCATAAACAGCATCCAACAGCAACAACAACTCGTAAATAATCCAACAACACACCCCACATTAAGAATCCAAATGGCAGAAGCATTGCTGTTTTTTTTTTCATCTTTTTCTTCAACGTTAAGCTTCACCATGACATTCAAGTTAACAATCGCAGGCAGAGAGTAAATGCTCATTGGCACTGCGCTATCCACGTCGACATCGCACGCCTTGTTGTATTGGATTATCATTTGCAGCGCGCACACAGAGCAACGTACTCGTCGTATCTTGGCCAAGCAGATAACAGAACATCAGTGCTAAGCCAAGTTAAGTGCATTACGTTGCTGAACCATCCGCTGCAAGTTGCACTCCCCGCACACCCTCCTTCAATGTGTGCAGACTGTATCTAATAATAGTAGTTTGTGGCGCTTATTGCTCGTAAATAAGTTTTATTGTTGTACCATTTCGTTTCGTTTCGTTTGTTACATTTTATAAGGTTTGGATGGTATGGTACTATGAAAATTACCGGGTTCTGCTCGCGCATTATAAGAGTGAAAAATTATTTCATGTTAAATAAATTTAAGCAAAACGTCATTGTCGCCGTCATCGTGGTCGTCGTCGTCGTCTTTGCGCCATTGTCGTCGACTTCTCTTTGTTCACAGTAAAAGGGTTTGTGCCAGGGATTACGCCCTGTTTAAACTTTATGTCTGTATTTTGCTTAGTACATGGAAAATTAATGTGCTATCTGAGTAATTTTTAATAAATAATTTACAGTGTGACTGTAGAAATTGTTAGTCAAAACTGAGCTGAATTTTGATGCAGATTTTACTTTTAAATATCAAATCAAAAGAACAAAATTGGACAATTTCATATAGAATTTAACTATATACTGAAGGTACTTTTGAAAAATTTAAGTCCAAGTTGAGCTATGCGGTCGGTATATATGTCTACCTTGAAACCAAAATAAAAAGTAGCGATTGTCATTTTTAGTTCATCAAAGCGCTGCAGTAGTTTTTTAGTGGAAACCACAACAGCAGCTTATTTTGTATCGCAATATAGGCACTAAAACTAAATATTTTGCACTTAACAAATATTTTTTTTTTTTGAATAAAACAAGTATTCATCTTGATGAAAAATTAAAATTGAGAAGAAAAATTATCGAAGCTACGGATCAAAATAATTAAGATCTTATAAATAACGTGTTTTAAAAAAAAATTTTTTTGAGTTCAAAACAGGCAAAGTACAAAAATGCTTATGGTGTATTGATTTATATTGCCATTCATAAAGATTATTATGCCATAAAAGACTAAGTGCGATAACGAATTAATTAAAACTGAAATTTATTGCTCTAGACCAAACAAAAAAAATAATTCGGGTCAGAATACGTTTAATTTGCAAAAATAAAATTATCATCATGATTTTTATAGAAATGTGACCAAAACAAAATTTATTTTCGTTTAGTAAAGTTATTCTACCAGTGTTAATTATAGCCCAAGAGACCGCTAGTGAAAAGTCGAGTATATATGATTACAGGACAAGATATACAAGAAAGATAATAATGCATTTTGGTGAAACTAATCAACCAGGGTTGCCTTAACAAAGCCCGTCCCGAAGCCCAAAAATTACCAAATTTTGACAATTTTGTTGCTTTAATTAAAACTGTACAATATATCAGCTCGAAATGTATGCCAAATGATAGAAATCAAAGAGGCCTATGTACTATATAAATGACAAATTTCACTTATTCAGACTCATCTTCCAAATCAGTTTTTCTTAAAAAAATGTGTATTCCACAAACATTACAGAAAAGACAAATCTAGTTTATTTTATCAAAAGAAGTATTCTTGAATTTCTTTAATTGTGTTTTTTGGAACAAAGCAAAATTTTTATGTAGCTTGCAGAACTTTTATGTTCAGTACTTTAAGTGCAAAAACAACAAAAAAATTACAAGCGCAAAATGCATTGTAAAGGAACAAAAAATGGACAACCAGCTGCTTGTACTAGTTTCAATGACAGCTACGTCATATCTTCATTAAGCTTTGTTAGCCGATGTTCAAGAGTCTGCAAACACACTATATTTAATTCTTTGCATTGACCAGTTAAGAATCATAGCAAACAAAACACAGTGCGACAAAATTCGACATTCTTTCCCCCTTCACATGTAATTGCTCCTGCAACTCTTTTAATATTACACATTTCTTGACGAGCGTATTCTTGAATTATTCGTCAGTCCGACACTATTTGGCACACATATTTTATTTTCAAAGAAAGTAAGAACCTGAGGATAATTCTTTAGTTAGTAAATTATCTTAAGAACCTCAGTTTAACAGAATTGTTAGAAGAGCTTCTAGGGCATAAATAGCCTTGTCGCCACATCTGTAGTGGGAAATGGAAACTGAAACCCAAAGTAATATTCCGGCTGTAATGTCTCATAATCATGACTGAAATATGACTCTACCGCTTGGATAAAAATTGAAGCAGCATTCAACCAGTTAGCACCTCGTATGCTTCTGCATGACAAGCTGCCTTTATTGAGTATTATTAGAGTTTATCAAAACAAAAAAAAAGGAAACAAATTAAAATTTTGTAAAAATATCAAAAAAGTAAGCATATTTTCAAAATTTTGAAACGCAAATGTACCAATTTTTTAATATTTTTTTTTCCTCATAAGAAATATCATTTTTAAAGTTGAATTTTTTCGATTGGTAGCGTTCCCAGAGATTTCAACAGTATAGGGTTTTTTACGAACTATAGAGTATCCAAATACCAAACGGAATCCAGCAGGTTATTTGTGGCTTTAATAAAAACTTACGTTCTTCTGTTGCATTACGATATGCCTAGAAGTAGCAAAAATTTTGGCTCACGCCTAATAATTTTGTTTGGTATACTGATGGATCAAAAATTAATGTTGGGGTACGCATTGAGTAATAAACTGATATACACCTTATTAATTACATTATTACTTGGATATATTTCTGAACTTTTAATAAATTTAATTTTTGTTCTTAAGCAATTTTTTTTAACATATTTTCGAAAGATTTTCCTATTTTTATTTGGTATAATTCTATGAGCTGGTTTGTTTACACTTTTTCAAAATCTTTTATAGTAATAGATTTTGAATGTAAGTTTTAAAAACTTCTATGTAACTAAGGATCATTTTATAAATATTTGGCCTCTTCTCTTCACAAAAATTACTGAAATTGCAACAAAAGTAATGCTGAAGCCCAAACAAATAAATGAACCTATTTCTACCAAGTAGCCTTTTGAAAAAGTCAAAAAGATGGACCTTATATGGAGCTCGAAGAAGATATCGTCAAAAAAAACCAACTTTTAGCCATCATATGCAACTATAATGATTTAAGTCTCACTGTTGTGAGTTTCCAAAATTATTGATATATTAAACAGTTCTATTTTGCTACTCCACTGCTAGCCACTACATTATATTTATTAAACCTGTCTTAATTTTTATGAAATATTCAATTTTTAACCCTAAAATTATGCTTTAATTACCAACTTCTCATTATTTTTACAAAAGTTATTGCACTTCGAAAATAACTTTCAAAGGTGTTGATATGAATTTGTATTACGTGGCGTATGAGTGACATTTAATTATTTCGCTATTTCTCTGTCAACGTTTTTTTTTAAACCTGTATACTGAATTGAAATTTCGATACTACTAATACTAAAACATACAGGTTATGAATTTGTTTTTGAACAGTAAAAATTTACTCCAATTTGTATATAACATTTTTCACAGAACTATAACTACTACTACTAATAATATTTCATTTCCTTTGGGTTTCGATTGACTTAAAAATAATTTTTTCAACATTATTTTTGAAACTAAAGTGGTCTCCATACACTGGTAGCAAGAATGCGCCAAATTTTACTTTGCTTACGCTGAAGATTTTGCACAAAATGCCAGCGGCATTCGAAATTTTTGGAAATCACACATTCATAAATGCGCATTTGATAGAATTTTGCCATCCACTACGATTTTTGCATGCGGAAGCACAATTTTACGCATTCTTACTACCAGTGAAAAGGATATTAATTCAACTTTTATTTATGAAAATAGATTTGTGATGATGGAATCTACACGTTGAGACGTTACAACCTTATTTATGTGTGCTATTGTGGGAAATTTTAATTGGGTTGCAGCTATTCCATAAGATAATAATATTTCTACATATCGAAAAAAACGCCTTTTCAAATTTACATGATATCTCATATTAAAACATACTAACTGCACAACTTTTTGTGCTAAATTATCTATAACACTCACTTAAATCTAAAGCGCTTAGCTATACCCCACTTGACATGAACCCAATTACTTGGGGGCGTGTAATTCTGGTTACACTAATCAAAAAAAAAAAAGAAAAGGAAGGGAAAATTTAATTGTGCACTCTGCGACCATAAAGAGAGCAACAACACAAAAAAAGGAGATACTATGAAATAAATAAAACTTATGTTCGCAACATCATCAGCATTAATATTAAACAGCTACAAAAGCAACAACAATAGCAACAACAAGACTTCTTGTCTCATAACGAAAACAAATTGGTCATTTGACATTTGAAAAAGTAACACTCCAAACGACAGCTGACAGTTGAATGGACAGCCCGACAATCTAACAATTAGAGGGGGCACAAAATCGCCCATTTGCAATAAGAGCGCGATGCGCGCACTTCAAGTTAAGGCGAGAACCACAAAGGTGTACGGCGTGGCTTAAAATAAATTTTATTGCACAAGTAACTCAACATGGTTTTTAACCTATTGTTGATCTCTGATTGTTGTTGCTGCTGTTGTTACAATTGTTGTAGCCTTTTGTTGTGTGCTACTTAAAAATGCGCAACGCTGCTACACCTACCCAATTGTTTTTTTGGCTTAAGTCGTTGAACGAGATGACATTTAATGGTGCAGTTAAATAGGAGTTGCAGCCTTTTGTCATATACACAGAGAGATGAGGCAGAAGCGTATGGAAAATTTTGTGAAAAGCTCGTGCAAATTATGACAAAATTTAAGATTTAATTTTGATTTCTTATGCTTTAAAGTTTGTGCCACTAAATGCATTGGTGTTTTTCAGCAGATTTTTTTTAATTTTTTACTGCTTCCCCAATTCCACTGACACCAGCAAGCGCGTCTAGTTTTACCACCAAAAAATAAATTGTGTTATTAAAATAAGTAGCATACTTAAATTCAGTCAGGTCAGACATCTAAAACTCGTTGTTTGTCACAAAGTTACTTACCTACATAGTGGAAACTAACAAACTATTTGGTTTTTATAGTGCACGACGGTCCATGTTATAAGCGCCCTCATAAAATGCGGCAACTTTATGACATCTGTAACGGATGCGGATGTCGTAGATAAAAAACAGCAAATTGCCAGCGCGCATAGTACATAGCCATGAGAATGCGCATTGCTAGCGCAAGGATGTCGCGTAATTTGCTGCAATGCAATGCGATAGTAAGTCACTGCATTGGTTATGCTCTGGAATAAAACAAAGTGACGCGAGGTTATAATTCTGCAGAAAATATTATATGAAATTGGAGTAGATTTTTACTGTCCAAAAAAAAGTTCATAATCTGTCCAGTTGTCATATCGCAGTGAATTGGATGACAACTGATCAGGTACTTTTTCCTTTTCCTGATAGTTTGGTATATTTAGTTAAGTTGTGTGGCTTATACTTGTAATTTAAATGGCCACCATATCTAATAGCTCTGAACTATAACCTTGCAGTGAAATGCACTAGAATACTTGAAATTTCCCTAAGTGAACCCCACTTACATCTTCAAACAAACGCAGAAATTTTCCGCTCGCACTTCATTTCATCCAGAAAGTGCATGAGCTCTCAATTAATTAATTGAGTTTAGCAATTACAGCTGTTAGTCTTCTTAGCTATTTAGCTTGGAGGTCAAATTCCAACTAAGGAACTGTCAGGGCTACTAAGATGGAACTTTAGCAAAGCCACACGAATAGCTAGGAAAACTGCCGCCTCGATAGGAACCTTTAAACTAAAGCTGGCGATTAAGGCAGCAATTTAATTCAGTTAAATGAATGGTCAATTTTATTCTGAAACTAAACCAGAACAAAACAAATGCTATGAACAGAAATTTCACAATAATGATTTAAATTGTATTCAAAACTATTAATTGACTATAAAGCAGTCGAAGATAAAAAAAAAATAAATAAAACAACAATTAAATCAACATGCACAACATGTTAATTAAATCTGCAGTAAAGTTGTGATACTTTGCGTAGTTTCAAACGGATCGAAGCGAAGTCAAATGTATTTCTGCAGAATCAATTTTGCGCTATTAAAATCAACTTAGAATTGAAGTCACGTTCAATTTGTGTCTATGAATCAACAATGAAACGCTTTGTATCAAAATGATAGCTTAATTAAATTAACATTAAAGTGAAAATTATGAGAACACAAAGAATGGGCAATTAATGCATATATAAAATAGTGTGACATAAAAAAAAACACTTATACACACACACAATTATAGTTAAGCACATAATTTCATGTAAATTGGCTGACATTTAGTAATTTGCTTAACCATTTTGAAACAACTTTATTTACTGCGAAACATTAATTTAATTAAATTTTAATTTTGATTAATTCCTAGAAATAGTGCTTAAGTAATAAAAATGAAGTCATTTGTAAACATATGTAACAATTTGTAATAAAAAAAAACGACCCTGCAGGAAATGATAGCCACATTCTCTTGTGATAAGTGTACTGTAGTCTGCTCAAAAACAAAGTGATACTTGCAGCACACGCCAAAATTATTATGCACAAAATGCTTAAATAATAAGGTTAATCCTTTAGGTAATTATATGTATCCGAAATGCAGTGGTTGTTGTTGTTGTTATTGTAGCTACATAAATGTTATTAATTAATCATGACGTTAATTTTGTTTGCCGCTTCCACAAACAACGCACAGCAATATCATTAATATTTTTTATTTTTTTTTTTGCAATAAAAATTCGTTATTTAAAAAAATATTCAATAAATTTGCGGCATTACCACAATGCAACAAAATTCATTGCAACATAATGCAAAACAACAAAACAACAAGCGCAGTGCCTGTGGATGCCACAAAGTATGCAACATAATATTCATACTGCGTACCGGTGTGTGTTGTGAGTGTATGTGTGCTTGCATGACTGTTCATTAGGGTGTTTAACGAAAAAAAGCTTAAAGGTATTTAACGCATGACTGTTTCAGCGGCAGAAATTCAAAAAAAATGCTTTAGATTTGGGGAAAAATCAATAAACTTATTTTTGATTCAACCATGAAAACGTATGAATTAGCGCCAAGGCTGAAAATCATTAAATTGAAAGGAAACATTTTAGATTTAGTTTCAAAATGAATTCACATTGATTTGAGGTGTTTTCATATATGATTCAAAAAGAAAAGTGTTCAATGTGATATAAAAAGGACTTATGTCAAAAACTTTGCAACTTTAAAATACAATCTACAGTTTTTTTTTACAAATGAAATAAAGTTAAAACATGTTATTTTGAATACTTTCCTATTCAAATTCAAAATGAGTTTAAAAATGTTTGGGTTAAAATAAAAAAAGGGAAATTGTTACTTTTAAAGTTTTCAATCTTTTAATTTGTTGAAGTTATGATGAAAAATCGATTTTTGCAGTTTTTTCAGGGTGAATAGAAATAAAAATGGCATTGAAACATTCTCGAAATAAGCTCTTTCAAAAATTTAAACTTCTCTTTTTCCTTAAAGCTTGGTACACCCTAATGTGCATGCATGCGTCTGATTTAATGATTCTCATTTTTTTCACATAACAGTGTTGCCATTTATGCATTGCTCTGTTTATTGGTCTTGTTTGTGCTCTTTTATTTTTATTGATGTGAAATTGTTTTATTATTAATTTTATTATTATTATATGCAATATGTTACAGTCACTGCACAGTAGGAAAATTGATGACAAAAGATAAATGCTACAATATACCATATATATATATGGTTGGATATTAGCGGAAAAAAGAAACATAAATGGATTTTTCAAAGAGTGTATTTTAGGGTCGATGCGCACGGCTTTCAGACTTTTTAAAATCCTTCACACATTGACCCACAATGTAGCAAAATGTCAACAAATCAAACTCCTTTGCCAAAGTATTTGGCTCAGAGGACAAATTTATTTATTATATAAGAAAACTAGATGTGGTTACTTAAGGGTTTTGATTTTTTGGGTAGTGCCTCACCCCATCTTTTTTTAAAGATTGGTTGCATCGCTGTGTATTTTTGTACCTGGTTATACATCAACATGCTGTTAAGTTTCGTTGACATAATCAGCTTTGCATTTAAAGGTTACGTTGAGGTCGTATCTTCTTAAGGATTCAAACTCAAGGGATGCTTTATAAAATAATGAATAAATAATGGTAAAACTATATGGCACATATTCGAAATAAATATTTCTATGTCAGAGTTTAGTTTCGACGTTGATTTTTGCTAAGGATTTAAATCTAAAGATGTCATAATCCTGAAAATTGTGTCAACTTTTCTTTTAACTTCGTTTTAAAGAGTGAGCTCAGAGTTTTCCGCTTGATTCGTCTAAAATTTTAAAATTGATAAAAATATTGAGCAAACAATGGGGAAGAATGGTGAAGTAGTGAAGAAGAAAAAACTAACTATGCCTTTAAGCAATGTGCAAATCTTGACTGTAGTGAACTAGCCATAAAGTAATGCTAGGTAGCTTTTTATTGGCTTTTTCAAAATATTCCGTCTTATCCTATATTTTTTACTTCCTCAACATGTTCCGCATTCCTTGTTCCGCATTTATTATTTTTTCAATGTGTACTCCAATTTTCGGATGTATCAACTTTTTACAACTTATTCAACATTTTTCGACCGTTTCCACAATACTCAATATGTTTCTATACAACGAGTTCTTCTCTTTTCAGGTGCCTCATGCAACCTTACAGATTGTGGCAGACGCTCATTGCCATAATAAATCACTGATGCTACAACATCGCGTTGTTTGCACAAAGCTTTAAGTTCAATTGACTAAATGGTTTATTCGTATGTGTGTGTGTGCTTTTTTATCGCATGCTTTTTAAATATTTGTATATAAGTAAATTACTATTAAAATGTATTTTAATTATAAATTAATGAAAAAGCAAAAATTTTTAATTTTTACTGATGTGGTCAACTGTGCACGTGTTTGCTTTACTTTTTATTTATTTTACCTTATTAAAGTTTATTATAGCATATAATAGACTGGTCCTTTTATTTTATTTGTGCAACAAAATATTACGTTTAAACTATCCAAAGTTCGTTGCATAAATAGCATACTAGACCGATTCTAACGAACATTAACTAATTAAGAAGTGCGCGATAAATTGCAATAAAATAACGAATATTTTGATGAAAAAATGTATATCTTCCAAATTTCTCAATTATGTATAGTGCAAGCCTTACCGAATAAAACTGAGAGTGACACTAGATTATATATTATCCCATTTGGAAAACCTTTTATGTATCAACATTTTATTGAAAATTTCGAAGCTCTATACCATAATTGAATGAGACTTTTCATGAGAAAAGGGACCTTATTTTCCATTTTCTCGATGAGGAAACGATACAGTCCTATAAAACTATAATGCTCAATGGAGTTTTCAAAACTTTTCGAGATATTTTTCTTGTCAGGCTATGACGTTTTGAATACTAACTATTATATATTTGGATAATATAGCGAAAAATAGACAATTTTATGAGTCCTTTATTTTGAAAGAGGAATAAGTCTCTCTTCGTTGAGAGGGTTAAGATCAAGATACTTGATATATAAAAGTTATTTCATTTTTTTTTCAACGAGGAGTGACAACTTCACTTTAAAAATAAAGATCCCATATATGTATTTTTCCTATTTTTCGATAGTTTTTGATAACATATTGCAAGCCGAATCATAGATTTATAAACAATATTAAATTAAACCTGATTTATCGTAAATAATTTCGCCTGGGAAATTAACGTCTACCACAATCGCAGTTTTAAACAGCCCCTTTTAAATTTTATTTATTTGACATAACCTCTATAAGATCAAAAAGGTTTTTGAGCTGTGTATGGATTTTGCTTCTTCAAAATCTTAGTCGCATGGCCTAACACAAGACTTTGGAACCAACATTTTTAGTTTTGTATTTTTTTAAGGTTTCAACTTTTTGAAGATGCCGATGACTTAAACTCAAAATGAAAATAAAATAAATAGCAGTCTAATTATTGATTTTTATATCACTTTTATTTTATTTTAACTTTATATTTTATTAAAAAACAAACATTTAATTGGTTAACTGTTGATTTTTGTGCGTCATGCATTAAACCACACGTCGTGCGATGTCTTTTATGTTAAAATGTTGTTCTGGCAACAGTTGATTGAAATTGATTTTTAATAATCAAATAACAAAAAAAGGACATGGTCGTTGAATAATGTGCATTTCGACTTACTTTATTATTCAAAATTTAGGAAAAAGTCACACAAAACTTTTCAACAAATTATTCAAAAATGATTTTTGAATTCACAATCCTTTTAAATGATTTGTCGCCACTCCTGCTAACAGTAGCAACACTTTTTGCTTCCAAGTTGAAAAAAATTATGATATCATCCCCAATCTAAAAATAAAATAATCTAAGGGTTTATTTCATAAAGAAAAAGCATCCTCTATCGAATAGTTCATAAAAATAATGGAAAAATATTGTTACTAATCGCTTGTATTTTAATATTGGGCTGTTGTTCGCAATGACCTTTACGGAAAATTTGCATTGATACCAATCTATCTACAACTTCCTTTCCAGCCTATTCACTTTACTTACAAAGCAACAAACTGAATTTAATTTATAAATGACATGGGCTGAGCATTGGTTTAAGTCACAATGAAATTTTGTCGTATAACTTATGATATAACATACAAAAATGTTACTAATTCAAATTATGTTCAATATAACAATGCACGAAAGAGAGGTTCAAGAAACTTTGCCCTAAAAAAAAAAGTGAAAAAAAATTACTTAATAATGAAAACATTGCACAAGTTGATGCCGTTGTTAGTAAATTGGTGTGGGAAGAATTTTTTGTTTGTATCACACAAAAAAATAAAATTTTTTTTTGTTAAATATTTTATATTTCACATTGTGATTATCAACCTGACAGACTAATGGCATGTATGAATTTATAATCATTAACAAAAACAAACAACCAAACGCAGCAATAGCAACAAAAATTCATAACAACATTTGCAAGAATTATCATTTTTTATAGATACAGCAAACAAACTAACAAATTAAAGTCGACGAAATGCACAAATGACACGAAACAGACAAAAAGCAAAAAAAAAAACCAAAAACAGAAACAAAGCAAAAGCGAAAGTGTTGAAATGTTTACAATAACGACAACAGCAACAATAAATCGTGCAACAATAATAGCAACTTTAACAGCAAACAGAGTGCACACGATAACAGTAACACACAGAAACTTGAAGTATTTTAAAGAACTACGAATATATGGTTAACACTTTGAATTCACCATACGCTTTACATTGCGTTCAAAGCACTAAAGACTCTTCTTTCTAATTAATTTCAAAAATTTTCTAATTTTTCTTGATTTCTTAATAATACCAAATAGGTCAACGGTGCGTATGAGTAACCTGAAATTATGGCATTTTCATTGTTTCATTGAAATTGAATAAAATGAGGAAATTAATATAAATAATAATGTGCTACCACAAGATCTGAAGCGCAGTATCATGAAGCTTTGAAAAAAAAACGTCTTATTACATTTAAGATTAACTCACACAAACGAATAGAGTCCTCCACGCCAGATTCCTACTTTATTGGCGGATTATAGGAGAAAATTTATACTGAATTTTTCGACTTATTCAGCATTTATTTGACCACTTCAAAGTTTTTTGGGTTGTTAACATTTTTCGACCTTCTCAACATTTTCGGATACTTTAATCTTTTTCGAATTTTAAACTTTCAACATTTTCTGATTTTGTGTTTGACATTTTTTAACATTTTTAAAACATTGTTTTTTAATTTCAATAATAGTCGACTTATTCAAAATTTTTCGACTATTTTAACATATTGACCACTTCAATATCTTGCAGCTTTGTAAAATTTTGCAACCCTTTCAAAATCTTTTGATATTTTCAACATTTTTCGACTCTCTCTTTCAACATTTTAAATTTTTTCAATTGTTTTTAACTTTTCATTATTATTTAAGTACTTACTGAAGTAAGTAGTTAAATAAAATTAAATATTTTGACTTGTTCAATATTCATCGTCTTATTCAAAACTTTTCGGGTTCCTCATCAATTTATGACCTTTTTTCGAATTTCTTGAAATATAATATGAAGGATATATAATTACACACCACGCCACAAGTGCTTGCACTCAAGCACCTGTTATATTTTATACTTTATTGCCACAATACTGTAAATGCAATAAGTACATCAACAACAACAACAAAAACTAAAATTGCCAGACTTTAAAAAAACAAAAATTAAATTTTGATTAAAAACAAAAAAAAAATCGAAAACAAAAACTTCGTCGTCAAAAGCTGATATTTATCAGCACTTGAATTGAATTTAAATCTTTCTTAATTGCAATTGGAATACGCATCGCAAAAGTCCGAAAACGTAGTTCAGACAAACGCCACAGCTACATCCCATGTAGCACAAAAGTTATTTAAATGAAAAATTGTAGACATCAACACCGTAATGTTGTCTGTTTCACGCTACAGTTGTAGTAGACGATGCTTTTTGGTCTGCGGTTGTAGAGATTCTTATCAGCAACTGACAAGCGTTGCAATGCGCCGACGACTTAACGCCACCGCTTGCGGATGACGTGTAAAGGGCGCAAAGTTATTTAATTGTCAGCAAAAAAATACCAAAAGCATTGAAACAACAACATTTGTATCCACTCATGTTATTAAGGATTTGCTATCGATGTGTAGAATAGTCTGATGAATTAAATAAAATAAAATTAATTTTTGGCCAACAAATTGTGTTACACATTTTCAAAATGGTAATTTAAGATCACATTAATTGTTATTTATTTAAATTATCATTTTATCTGCACATCTATCTAAAGTAGGAATGTAAAGGGTTTTTCAATTGGAGTGATATTTCTTTCTATCGACAGTGTGACAATATTTGGAAAGCTAAAATTTTGTGTTACTATTGATTTTATTCGATTAGGTTTGCAATTAAATCATAGAGGGATAAAAATAACGAAAACGCTTGAAAGTTAAACAGTTTTATTATCAAAACCATAATTTTAGAAAGCGTTGCTGAGGACCAAAATTCATCGATTTCAACGTGTTCGCAACAGTAAGAACGTTCCGGCACAACACTAGTCAGAAAAGTTATCACACAAGATTTGATTCATTTATATTATCGAAAGCTTCGTGAAGTCGCTGATTTGCCTTGGAGTAGCTAGGAAATTATACTGAGCTTCCAACAAAATCAACTTCTCTGATGAAACGCATTTCCAACTTTCTAGAACTGTAAGGAAGAACATTTTTTTTTTATTGATCTCAAGCCAATTCACAAATTAATCACGAAGAACTTTTACATTGCATCCAAATTAAATGGTGAGTAGTACAAATACTTAGATGATAAAAGTCGCAATCAAAAGATATTAGCTTAACAAATATGTAGTCTCCACAAATCGGCCACACAGTTCGTGCCACAATTTATTTATTGCGTAAAAATTTCGGAGGGTTAAAAACCTCAGAACATGCAGATGTCGAATGGCCTCCAAGAAGTAAAGATTTGGTACACTTAGACTTTTTGTGGGGTTGTCTAAAATCATTGGTCTATGGCAATAAGCGACTGAAGATTTATGCATTACATTGAAGTACCAGAAAATGTTGAAAAAGTTGAATGAAGTTGAATAAATCGATTGAAAAATGTTGAAAAACAGTTGAAAAATGTTTAAAAAGTCGATAAAGTTTAGAAAATCCCAAAAAAAATTTTAAAGGATTTCAAAAAATTATGTTGAAATGTCGAAAAATCTTGATAAATTCGATAAAGTTAAAGGAGTTTAAAGAAATCAAAAACAAAAAAATGGAGAAATACTAATAAAGCTCAAAAAGTTGAAAAATACGGTTAATTATGGAAAATTTTGAAAAAGTTAAGAATTCGCAAAAATATGGAAAATGTTAAATGTTTTCAATTCCGCCCACTTTTCGATCAATAAATTATACCAAATTTTATCACAATAACTTAATAATCCGCGAGATATGACATAATAAGTCTTAAAATTTAAGGCGGGTGACATACTCATTGGCACAATCCAGCCAGATTTCGACTCAGAAATAGCATTGTACAAACAACACTGCTTCACCAAATTTTAGTATTATTGCTCACATACATAAATCGTTAGATATGTCACTATACCTTAGTATTTTATTTGTATGAGAGGTGGCACGCCCACTGCTGCTATTTCGCCCTTGAGATATACCAAAAAGCAAGTGAGCCATCTACATTCAGTTTCATACCAATACTTGAATAGTTCAACTTGAATAACGCTTAGAATTGATTGTTAATATGAGAGGTGCCACGCCTATCTTGCACACTCAATACAATATCTAATGTTTTTGCTTGTATGGCAAGTGTTACGCCCACAGGAACTGTTGCGCCCACTTTGGCTTACGAGCTATCCGAAAGCACATAGATTTGCCGTATTAAATTCCGTAACGATATCGATAGTAGTGCTCTTATTACAATATTTGCTAAAATTTTGGATAGTGTCACGCCTTGTAACGAGTTTTGACAACATAGTTACCAACTTGTATTGATGGCTGCTTTCGGTAGGAGTCGTTTTCGAGAAATATTTCATCAAATGGATTGAAACATTCGAAACATTATTTACAATATTTTGAACTTAAGCCTACCGGATACTGTGTGGCAGGATATCCAGTGTCATAATTCGGTGAAATTGCCCATTTGAGAAAATTTCGCAGTACTTTCCAAAACTCTGATATTTAAGTAATGGATTTGGTTACAAATAATATTTTCATTTAAATTGGAGATAGTCAACAAAAAAAAAAAAATCATTTCAGTAAAAACTGTCATCACAAATGATTTTTGACACATGGAAGTATTTAAATCTTGAAAAGAAAGCTACCACTGTTCTCAAGAAATCCATAACTCGCTTTAGAAACTTCAGAATAGAAAGAAAGCATTTAGAAGTTTTTCTATTTCCGCTACACAACTTGTTATTGACGTAACGTTAATGCGAAATGACTTAACTGTTGAACAACAGCCGGTGTGCGGATTAAATGCAGCGCAACTTTAAAATAAAAAATTAAAAAATAAAGGTTTCTTCTAAAAAGTTAGTTAATCTAAAATGAATGCATAAAGTATGATAAAGCAAACACTTTTAAAAGACAGGCGTCATTATATTTTCAAAAACAAAAAAAAACAAATCTGCAACACTCAACGCTGAACGACGCGCTCACAAGTGTCAATGTAAATAGTGCGCACATCAAGTGAAGTTGCAACATGATGGCAAATGCGATGAGTTCAATGCAGCTCGCACTGTGTGGCAAAACACTTCAAAAATATTATAAAAGCTATGACGTTGGTGTAACTAAATTGCATGGCGATTTATGCTACAATGCGATGGTGCAATATATTGCGCTAAGCTGTGTGATACCTTAACGTTAAGTCACATTGAAGAGCAAGATCACATCACAACATGGTGCTATCACTGCTGCTGCTGTAAGGTGTCACTGCCATCGATTGAAGGGCACATCAACATGTAATGATTTCTATAGAGAGTTTAATGACTTAAAAAATGTCAAACTAACACTGTCACACAACGTACGTGTACGTGTATGTGTATGTTGGTAACATGTGTCATATCAATGCTATTTATGCTTTTGTTGTGCTCATATTAATGATGTGTTTAATGACATGGCTTGTGAGTGCAGCATTTACGCTTCAACGGTCTGACTTTCATATTGAGTTGCAACATTACCTGATGCATGGGAAACACTTGACTTGGCTTAAGAAGTATGCAAAGTAGGATGCAACATAGTAAGAAATTCTTTACTTCAACCGTTGTAATTTACTTCTCAACAGCACAGCCATATGGCTGTTTGAGTTAGGATTTTATTTGTTGTTTGCTAACTTTTATTTACAATTAGTATTTGTGGACAAGAAATAGAGTTCATTAGAAAAGTCTCACCTTTTTTCAGTGCGAAATTTGCTTTTTTTGTTGAATTTTTCACATAGAAAAAATTTCTGCGATATATATTTTTACATGGGATAGGATCGAGTTCACAAATTTCAAATTACCAAGGCAGTGCTAAATTAAGTGACATTATTAAATTGTTTGATGCAATCGTTTTGGATCAACATGTGTTTGATGTACTCATACAATCAGTTATTATGCCTTATCAGCAGAATTTACTAGGGAATCTATCACTATAATACTGGAATGCCAGTTTCATGACTATAAGTAGCAATCAGCTCACTTGAATTCATTGAAAAAGAATCAATTTATTGGGTTTTTATCTTAAATTATCCTACAGAATGCGAGATATTCAATTGCCTACTTTTGCGAGTGGATTTCAGCTGATTCATCTTTCATCACTGAAATCACAATGACAACCGTTTTCAGAACTTTAACGAACCTTATCTTCATACTTAGTTAGTAGACTTGCAATCTTAGCCTTAACTTTATACTTCTCTGTATTAATTATTTAAATTATAAATCTCATCGCTTAGCACTATTGAATTTTAATCACTTTTACGTGAACATTTATCACATATAGCACTTAGTATACCCACAGTTAATATCTCTAGAGCTTCTAAATTATCATTGATTTATTTTACTTTATTATTGTAATTACTTGTTTTACCAAGAAGCATTTGCTTAGTTTTAACTAAATTAAAAAATTTATCAAATAAAAATCATTAATTTTTTTCTTTGCAGGTATGTTCGTGTGTCAATCTTGAAAAACTATTAATACCGCAGTAAGTGTGAACAAAATTAATTATTTACAATATGTTCAATTAAAAACTAAAAGGATTCTTATGTTGACTTTGTTCTACTTGATTTTAAAGCATTTTTTCGTTTTAATTCTTTTTAAATTCTTTTGAGCAGTTGAAAACTTTTAGTTCTCTCAGGGCATATGAAAAAATTTCGCATTTGCTGCTATCTGCAAATGAAAGGCTTATTGGCGTCTTACAGCAGCTTAACTTTTCCATTACTTTTCATATGGATTGCTAGTCCGCAAATGTACAAATAAATCTGTAATATGCGTTATGTAACGTTAAAAAAAATATCTGCGTTTGTTTGCCCCAATTGCAAAGGTAATGCGCAGAAAGCGCTGAAAATTAAGCTCTTTGTAAATACTATAAAAAAAGACTTACCATAAGTAAACGTGAACATTTTAAGTCTGTTCTTGTTGTTTGTAATTTTTTTAAAAAAAGTTAAATTGGTTTTTTAAATTTATAGCCGGTTAATTCTCATTCTTCTGTGACACAACATTGAAGTCTAAAAATAAGGTCTCTACAGATTAGAGCCCAATATCTGACAATGGGTGAAAGCTCTGGACAGTTAGGTGGATTTGCTTTTTTTTTGATACAAAATTAATATATTTGATTTGTACCGCAGAGCATCACCGTACACTCATGGGCTCAAATAAATGAGCGAAGACGTTTTCCAACGCTGTTAAAAAAACAGGTGCTTCCCAGCTCTGGCATGTCAAACCATATACTGTTTCGGAATTTTTCGGATTTTTTTTCTTCAAATTTACTTTGCACCTGCCCTGTCTTTGTAAAAGTATACCATTCATGACCAGGGATAGCGGTTTGAAATTCGTCTTAACTTATGTTCCGTTGTCCATTACGCAACAGTCAAATTAAATCTTTAAGCCTTAATATAACTTATTGGCCTCCGAGTCAGCACTTGAATTTTTTGGCCCAAGGTGTTACTTTTTAAGTATTGAGATCACTGTAGACCAACGGTGGGCATGGAAATCTTGCAAAAGGGTGTAACAACAAAATCAAGAAGTACGAAACTAATTTTTAGAGTTTTTTGGTTTTCATTTCCAAATTCGCCAACAGCACAAAAAAAAAACAAGAATTGCTACATTCGTCGAAACGAAATGCAGCAACGTCGATAATGCCTTTGTGTGTTGTTTTTGTTTTCGTTTCAATGCTGTGCATCGATAGCGTTGAAGTTTTGCTAATTATTTTGAGTTGTTTGTGCGTCGAACGGTTCGGGCCATGAGAACAGAAAGTAACACTACGTGCCCATCGCTGCTGTAGACTAATGTAGCTCATAATTTATACAAAAGTTTTCACTACAAACTAATCCGAGTCAGCCTAAAAATGGATATGTTGCACTTAGCTAGCAGCACATCCCAGTGTTAAAGTTTCTATGCAAAGCTTTCATAACAGTAAGTGGTACAACTAAAATGGCGGACGGTGTATCTTTTTTGATTTTTTTTTTCAAAGTAGCACAGTTTCTTATAGGAGGCATGTAGAACGATGACAGAAAAAAGACATCACACATTTTTTCTCGGGTTACGGCATCAAAACCTTAATACCGACATTTGGAATTTACATAATAGTATTATTTTAAACTTATGGCTTATGACTTTTGGCTGACCGAATTTCAGCAAATATGTAGCTCAGTCTTTATTTCAAGAAAGCAATTGAATCAATATATTGACTTTTTCCGAAAAAAAACACTTTATAAAAGGACCACATTGATTACACAGATGAGAAAAGAGTAACATTTTGGTTAGGTATTTCGCCTTTCTAATGTCAGAAAGGTAAATACACTATGATGAAAATATCGTGGTAGCAATTATATTTGGCACAGTACAGCGTAAGAAGAACGATTATATATGTACATGCATAAAGTGCATGCCATTTTACTTAATATATAAATAATTGAAGAAAAATTGCTTGCTTAAGATTATAAATGTTACTTTCATTCAAAATTTGCAAGTTGAATGTAAATTCATTACTTTTTGTTTCCACCTACTAATTAATTTGCTGCAAATTATATGTTAACTGAATTAACAGAAACATAACGAAAATGAAAAATCTCATAAAAGTTTTTGCGTACTTGCATTTTGCGGAATGAAAAATTTTCAAAAAATAAAATAAATGATTGAAACATAATAAATTTTCGACTAAAACCTAATAATTTCTCAACAAAATGTACATCTGAGCTCAAGGCTTAACTCAAGTTAGGAGAAGATCTGATAAACATAAATAAAACAAAAAGCTCAACCAGTGGCAGCAATTGATTCTAGATAGACCGATACAGGATGGAAAAGCGGATAACTTCTCTAATTTATCCAGCGACATAATACCTGATGGCAGCGCCAATAACAACATCCATACTCGAATCAACAAAGCAAAACTATTTTCTCAAAGTAAATACAGGACGCAAAAATAAAAAGTTTTCCCAGAATTAATATTATGCGTAGTGAGATGGCGGTGTAAGCTAAATGGTAGAGCATCGCTGAGGATTCATAGATACAGTTTTCTATTTCTTTGAAAACGAAAGCCAGAAAAGAACATAGGAGTTCTATATGAGACAATGCGCCTAGTGGCCAAAGATTATCAGCAGATAAGTTCCAACAGAACTTTGTGTTAAGATGAACCTCTTGCCAGCGCTTAGCAACTGATACTTTGCTATAGGTTATATAATCCTGTGAAAAGAGCCCGTATTTCACAACATGAATATGATGGTCAGTTGATGAATTCCTGAAAACTCGATTAGTTATGTTGCCAAATAAATTAATAAAAAATTCAAAAATTTTAGTATTCCAATGGCCACCCAATGGATTTATGGCGAAAAAATTCTATGACCAGGGTTCCCAAGTGGCCCATTTTGATGCGGCTAGGCAGCTAATTACATGCAAAAGACGTAGGCCGTATAGGAATTGGAAAATTTCGTAAAAGGCGTTAATAAGCCCTTAATGGACGTTAATTGGAGGCGTAAAATTATTTTCGTAGAAGCAAAAATCATACATTTTGTCCTCGAAAATTAAGTACTACACTGTTTAAATTATTTAATATTACCAACAAAAAACAAAATAAAAAGGTCATCAACTTTTTTGAACAAAATTTTGGCACTTGACAAGATTTTTTGTCTATTTGGAATGGCCGTTAATTACTCATTTTCAACTTGGCAACCCTGTCTATGACAAAGAAGGAGAAACAGCTAAAGTTAGCTAAAGACAAACGCACTTCAGGCAAATTTTTGATTAGAACTGAATCGTATTTTACTAATGTCCAAAAACAAGGAACTTATGGAAAATTGACCAATTGAACTTCTGTTAAGAGTTGAATTAAGGTGATGCTTTTTTTGCTTACCACAATTCTAATGTTGAATAAAAAGTGCTCAGACAAGGTCAAAAAGGCGTGTACTCTCCCACATGCGCAAATATCACACAGTGCCATTTTTGCGAGTTCAATTATAAAACTCAGAACAGAAGCGCTACACGCTCAACCTACTTTATTAAAGAATCCACGCCTATTAAAAGCAACCCGCCCACTTTTACAGATTGGCCCCGCATCATTTTTCATTTAAGTATTTAAAAAAATAAATCAATATGCCATTTAAAGATTTTATGCAGTAACACAATTACCACGCCCACTTTTGTTCAATGCATTAATGAAAATTTTAATTTTTTTAGTTCGTTATCAAAATTTTTTCAAAAACAAAAACTAAAACAAACCATAATCAAAACAAAATAAAATTGGTAAAGAGAAAACCACGCGCTCCACCGCAATTGCCGCTGATGATAATGACGACAACGACGACGAGGATGATGAATGCTGCAACTGCTGTAAATATGGCGCAAAATTGCAACGTTAATGAAACCAGTTGCACCATTATGGACCATACGTGGTGGTACATCATATAAAAATGCCCAGACGAACACATAAATATTTTCTAATCTTAAAATGTTGCTCACGACGACGACGCATAATTGGTGCAATATTGTTAATAGCATTGCCGCAACAGTTTTACGATGAAACTAATGACATCCAAAAGGATCATCGAACGCAATCTCTTGGTCAGCATAACAGCCACAACTTGATATCATAGAAGACGCAAGACAAACGACAAACCAAAGTTGGACTGGTGGTTGGTGGTGAAAGAGACTTGAATTTGTCCAGTTTAAAATTCAAAATGCTGTAAACTTGTTTTCAATTTACCATATCTATTTTATATTGAATTTTTCAGCGAAAGGAAAAGTGGTCATTGTAGCAGTTGTTGTTGTTGTTGTTGCTGGTGTTGGTGTTGGTGTTGACGTTGCTGTACAAACTGCACTGCTTTAGGCTGCACTGGATTTTGTTGCCCAATATCCTATTAAAAGTGATAGCGATTTGTTACATTTAATTGTGTGAATGACACTCAAGTGTTTTGTGTTGCAGAAGTTAATGCAATTACAATAACAAAAGCAACAACAACTACGTACATATATATGTTTGTTGTTTTTAACTGAAAACACTTTCATTGAAATTTTTGCAAAATTTTTTAATTTAATTTTTTTACAAAATGAGAAAAAGTTCACTAAGACTTTTGTGATTATGGAAAGTGAAAACAAAGTCAAATCGTTCGTTTGTTGCAGCTGAACATTTGCGCTGTCTGGTAGTTTGGTTTCTTTGACTTTGTACGAACTCTTGCAACTGCTGTTGCTGCTGTGTCGAATTGAAGGGTTTTACTGCTGTTGTTTGCATTAAAAAATTTACTTTCTAATGTTAAATTTTTTAGTAAATCATAAAATTCCATTTATGCACTGAGAAGAAATTTCATGGTTTTTTTGTTTTCTGCGGACATCAAGATTGAGTTGTATCTGGTTGCAAAACTAGGCATGTCCTTCGAATCTTAAGCAAAATGATCTAAAATTTTTCCGATTAACAAATACTCAGCAAATTTTAGCTTGCGTTTGAAACACAAACCATCAATTTTATCCGAATACCTTGGTGTAGCTGTGGACACTAAATTACATTATCAGCGATATTTTGACGAAACAATAATAAAAATTTGATCGCATTTTATTTAAGCAAAAAATTTTTTGAAAAAAAATGAGTAATGCACTAGATATATGCTAGGAAAACATGAGATCATAGCGATCGTAAAAGCAAATTTGCGACATGACATGGTTGAGAACAAATGCTTGCAGAAAATCATAGTCTGCAGTACTGCAGAGTAACTTCATTGGCAGATGCAATATCAAATTAGAGTTAGGGTCGATCTTCTTCAAATAACCACAAAATAATGAACGTTCCTAATAATAATTTCTATTATTTTTGTTTAAAAACTTGTTTTGAATAAACCTATTTTTATAAATATTCAATTTCACTGGAAAGTGATGAAGCGCGCTAAGCGTAGTGACTAGAGTCTCCCCGGGGAGATGGGGCCATATTAATTTCTACACCAAGCTAAATAGCCAAGTGGATTATGGTATTTACTCTAAGGAACTGAAGATAAGAATTGCTGCGAGGTTACCAGATCATTGTAGCGTTTTTCAGGTGGAGGTTATAGCAATAGAGGGGGTAGCTTCCTGGCTAAGGATGAATGCTGTATCCAAAAAGGGAATTAAAATTTTATTTAGATAGTCAGACAGCTATCAAATCTCTAGAATCAGTCTTCCTAAACTCACTAGTGGCCAAACAATGTCGCTCGTCTTATCTGGGTGACTGGGCATATGAACATTGACGGCAATTGCAAACCTGATGAACTTGCTAGGCAGGAGACTACTGCACAAATTTCTCAGGACAAGGAAGGTGTTGGCATTCCACTTGCTAACAAAAGATGGACTCAAGGGTCAACTTGTTATATAACTTGGCAAATCTGGCCGAAATGGGATGCTAAGCGTTCGTCAGAACTAATTTCTTGCACTAGTTGCGTTAGTTGTTGCAGTCATAACTGGCCACTGCCTCATCGGCAGACATACGGAGAGATTAGGTGTTAGGTCCTTTGACTTCTGTAGAATTTGTGGAGATGTGAAGGAAGATATTAAACATCTTATCTGCTCCTGTCCCGCACTTGCTAGAAAATGCCACAAAGCGCTTGGGTCGTTTTTATCTGATGATCTGATGATTTGGATGACCTTAGATATGTTAGTATAGGTCAGCTATTTAGTTTATAAGCTTGACAATTTTTACCTTGTAAATTAAAGATTGTTACCAATCAACTTTGAAAGCAAATCAAAACGTTGCGCGTATTAAATTGATTTTACGCCTTTTTCTAGTTTAAATAATAATCGATTTTTGTTGGTTTTTGTAATTTTATTATTTTTATTTACAACAAACCTTCAGCAACAATGTTAAATGTTTCCTCAAATTGTTGTTCATTTTCGCTGTTCATTTACTTAACCCAGCAACAACACCTTCACCTGTCGCAATGATGACAGCGAAAATTAACCGCATGATATTGCGAGAAAATGAAATTTCGCTCTTTACAAAAATTCATTAATTAAATTTCACATGAAATACTTACCAAATATTTACCAAAAAATAATAATACGATTTATTTGTTCTTTCTCATTTAGCCAAAAATGATAAATGAGCCCTTGCAAAAAAAGAAGCCCTTACTGCTGTTGGGTGTTATTATTAATAATGCTTTGTGCCACAAATAAAGAACTTGTGAATTTTAGTGTTGCCAACATGCCAAGAATGTGTTGCGAAATTTATTATATATGAAATTAGCAAGAACTTGCATGAGTTCTCAATGAATGTTTTGCAGAAAACGCAATTATTTTGATAGTGCTTCTAATAAGAATGAAAAATTTTTAATTGATACTGGCAACTCTAGCAAAAAACAATGGCATAATGGTAGAAACGTAACAACACAAAATGAGACTTAGATTTATTAAATTCGTAATTTTACGTTGAAAAATGAAGCTTTTCTTAAGCAGCAACAATCCCCCTTCCGTTATCGCATGACATTTTTAATTCTTAATATTTATGTTTAACCACGCAATGCAATTTATATTTTGTAAATGATATTTTACGGTTTTACCACAATAACAAACTGTATGTAAGAAAAGAAATTAAGGTTATTACATGGACAACTTGGGCGTCTGCATGACGTTTGCAATTTTCTTTGTAGGCAAGACAAAGTAATAAGAGTTCGGATTAGGTAACTACACAATTGTTGAAAACTTTCACTACATATTAAGAGTCATAATTATTGCAAGCCTTGCAAACAGTATGACGACTTAAATTTTTTTTTGTTATAGCTTTCCTCAATATCAATCGAACAAACTTTGAGCATAAATTTCGAAAACGAAAGGGATATTTTTAAAGATTTTCTTGAATGATATTCTTAAAAATTTACATAAGTAAATTTATCTCATGTTACAATTTAGAAATTTCCAGTTTTAACTCAAAAGCACTGAAACTTGAAACATTAAAGACTTCACCAATTTAAAGCAATTCCAGCGTCGTCATTATATATTTTCTAAAAATCCACGCTTTAAATGTTAACTAGCTATTCCCACTCACTCTCCGTTAAACAACATCATTAACATTTAACGAAGTCCTTCCTGCATGCAATTGGGTCCATGCACCAAATTTCACAACTTGGTTTAAATATCAAAAATATCAATTTAAAAGCTCTAATGTCCTAATGCCCAATCCCGTTCGAAGTTTGCAAGCAGCTTGACACAAACAATCTATAAACACCCATTTATTTAGTTTTACAACTTTAACCACCATAGATGCCGAGATATAATGCTTAGATTGTTTTTGTTGTGAGGCAGATTCTACACTCCGTTGTCTAATCGCATCCACGTTTCCAAAGGATCTTGGAATGGACAATATCAGCCCTTGTACCAAATTTCAAAATGCCTGCTAACATAAGTGTTCAGATATAGTATTTTATATATTTTTGTTGCATTGGAAGCACCACGCCCCTTATTTTAGTCATAATAAAATATAGCCTGTGTTAATTAAGAAGCAGCTTCTTTTAGAACAAGAATTTTTAGAAACGATGCAGTAGTTTCAAAGTTTACCTTCTGCACACTAAAAATTATATAATCCTTACCTCTTTCTATAGAAGTATAGGTCATAGTATAGGTAAAATTTTGGAAGCAAGAGCTACTTACTACGACATTACAACAACATAAAAAGCCCACCACCATCAATTCGATAACGATATTCTGCAATAAACCAAAACCCTTAGCTTAAGGCTTTGGTAGCCATAGCTGTAAATATTTTAAGCTTTCAATTTGTAATTTTAAGTTTAAAAATATATAAATAAATAAAAAAATAAATAAAAAACCAAAACCCAATTTCTAAAATCAAGCAAGAACAACATGAGTGTAGAAATAAAAGTACACCGATCAAACGAAATGAGAGAATCTTTCCTCAATGTGCGCTTTGTTTTTTTCCTCGTTCGCTCTCTTCGGCTTTTTCGTTTTTTTTTTTTTTTGTTTTCTGAATGATGCAACAATAATACTTATACAAGTCCCTTATATAGCTCGTATAAAAAACGACCACGATGATAAAAATGTGCGTAGCAGTGGTGAGTACATGTGTTTGTTGTTTGGGTTACTTTTCTTATGAAAAACGACGTGTTTGTTGTATTGAGCTAAACTTGGCTCATTATTCTAATTCTGGCCTTCGCTGGTATAGATAGTCGAAACATATGTCACCACTTTCTAGGTTCCATCTCTTGCTCTATCACGCTTGTTAAAGAAACAACCTTACCGGATTTGTAAATTTGCATGAATATCGGTCTTTTTTATGGCTATAATGGGTAATCAGCAGTTGAATGAAACTTATAAAAACTTAGATGCAAAAAATATATACAATTTCCTTAACATTTCTATTTCTTGCCAAAAGTTTAGCTTTAACTAACAATAAAATAAATCAATTAAAGCCAGCATACTTTAGTAAGTGCAAGACTGCTCAATAATAACCTTCATTCAAAATTTTAACAACAAACGAAATCACTTTGACCTACTTTCAAGTGTTCGAAATAAACGAAAATGAAAAATTTTCACTTTAAATAAAAATTTCATCTACTCTGCTTAACAAAAAAAAAGAAAAGATTCTAAGCGAAGCTTTCAACAGGCAATCATCATCATAAGTGCAGACAGATAAACGGTCGGTGGATAAAGAAACAACAACAGCAACAACAACAAAAATGAAATGTGAAACGGCGTTGCGTGCCAGGTACTATGCCATACAAATTGGACACAACACATTGAATTGTTAATAGATAGAAATATAAAAATATTAATTTATTAAAGAGAAAAGTTTTTTGTTGCAGAAAAAAAAAACCATAAATTTTAATAGCGCAGATAAAGCGGAGATAAATTTTTTTGTTTTACTAGCGATGACAACTTGCGTTTCAGCCTTGCAAAAAAAAAACGCAATTCATGTGTGTGCCATTGGCAAAAGTCGACTCATTTAGGACAAGTAAACATAGCTAGACAAAACAAAAATAAGTTAAGTGCTTGTACGCGATGCTACTGACCGATAGACCGACGCAACCGGCTATTTGCGCTAAAACTGTGACAGCAACAATCAAAACAAATCATAACAACTTTCGTTCATTTCACTGCATTTGGCAATGAAAACTTTTTCCAGCCATAAATTTTACTTAAAATTTGTACAGAGATCATCAAAATAGCTGCTTAACTGTTTTAAAGTTTTTTTTTTTAACAATTTGATTTGATTTGATTTGTCTCTTAACTGGATTTGCGGCAAAAAAATTTAAACCAGACCTTGAGCCAGTTTTAATTATTTTTTTAATTTTTTTTCTTATCAAGATTGGTGTATTTATTTTTAATTTACATTGACTACTTAATTGATTTATGCCTCAGTCTAAATGCGTTGAAGTCAACCACTCGAAATTTAATTTAATATGCTTTTTTCAGAAGAAAAAAAATACACAAAATTTTTAGCGTTTTTAACTGAGCGTTGTCCATCGCACAGTGACACAACTACGCAAAAACTGCGATCAAAAATAGTTTTTTTCGAGGAACTTTGCT